>JAZBHA010000299.1:0-16965 GCA_037464855.1 Iselma pallidipennis | reverse complement strand
ACTCCATATGAATATGAGTGTGTAGACATTGTTATATAAGATTCAAGTTATATACGCATACTTTAGAGAGATACCTACATAAATTAGAATCTTAGAATATTGAGAGAGAAAAAGAAAAAATTCGTATGTCTACATGTGAAACTGTAATCACACCATTTTTCATGCAATTGCATTTCAATTATGTACATATTTGTATTATTATTGTTTTCCTTCGATTAGATAACGTATTATCATCATCAAATCATTATAATCAAAAACTAGTTTGATAACAATAACATAAAAAAGAAAGTATATAAATTATATATACATTTAGGTTCTATGGGTTGTTTGTCGAATTTTCTATAAATTTCCCCAAGTCTTTATTCGGTCTGATATGAATCACGTACAATATTTGTATGCTTCTCATTTGTGTCGTTATTTTTTTTGGTAAAATTGTGGACACTTAATGCTCTTTATTGACTGCAAAAAGACACTCGATAGTATTTGTAATATTTGCTTCTAATTGGTGTGACTGCATTGCTTTATAATTTTTTTGCCATTTTGACATTGCCCTTTGATTTTATAACAGCACCTTGAATTATTATTGCATCTTAACTGTGAGCAAATTCTAGTTCAACCGAGACATAAACTTTCTTTTTCATCTAATATATAAATAGACCGCAAACACTCAAAAAAACTATTGATTCTAAACAATATTCAAAATAAGTAGAAACTAATTAATATATGCATACCTACTTATTAAAAGTAACATGCCAATAACACTCAAAACAAGCCAAAAAATTTCCAATACCTACCGAAAGTAGTTACACTAACAAGAAACAGCCACAAATCACCCCCGATTTGAATCCCATT
The DNA here is from genome assembly GCA_037464855.1 of Iselma pallidipennis. Classification (NCBI taxonomy): domain Eukaryota; kingdom Metazoa; phylum Arthropoda; class Insecta; order Coleoptera; family Meloidae; genus Iselma; species Iselma pallidipennis. The sequence continues at coordinate 16,113 of JAZBHA010000299.1, read as the reverse complement.
GATTTCTTTTGGTATTCATTTAATTCAATTATTTGACACAATTGTAGGAATCCACATTTATTATAATTGTATTTCTTTTTGTTTTGGTTACAGGTAAGAGCAACACTTGTCTTGCACACCAAGTCACTGGATGGACTATCGAATTTGACCACCATCAGTGAAAGTTTTGTATAGTAATATCATAGTAGTAGTAGTAATAGTGGTATCTCTTTCGTATCATAGTTTATAATGAAACACACATTAACCAAGATGTTTAAGACACTATGCCCTAATGGCATAAATACTATATCGTGTAAGAGTGAGTGGGGTAAATGGAACGAAAAAAATTTTCCTACACATCACCATTTTATGGTAATTGAAAACATTTAAATTAACAAATTATCGTTAATTGCATACAAAATCATAATTAACCTATAGAAAATTGCCAATTTTGTGGTACTTCCATTAAAAAACCATTATACACTATTTCGCTAATTGTTGATAATAATTAATTCAATCGTAGAGTTTTTCCTTGTAGTTTAATCGAATCGAAATTGGAGAAAATTTACGTTTTACCAATAGGTTGATTTGTTACAAAATAGGTATACAAAATTAAAGAAATGTTGGACTTTTTTCCTGTATCGTTTTCTTTTCATAAGTCGATCTTTTTTTTTTGTTGTTGTTGTTCAATTTCGTATGTAAATTATCTCTATTTTCGTAAGAATTACTTGATCTTATGTCAGAGAATTGAAGATGAAGAAATGATGTGTTGTCGAACAGGGGAAAAAACAGAGAAAGTATTAACTGACAGTTAATAATGAATTTATTGATAATAATTGATAACGATATTGTTGTGTTGATTTTTATTAGTTTAAAAGATAATTACGTACGAGAATATAGACAAAAAATTGATGATGAAGAGTGAAAGTAAATATTGTAAACAATATCAAGAGGATATGAAGAAACTATTAAAAAAGGATTAAAAATAAAATAGTTTCAAGATAAAAGTATTTGTCTGATTGCATCGACGCATGTTTGATGTTGCCACACCGAAGAACGCACCGCCGAAATCACCATCGCAATAACGCGACCGACTGTAGCGCTAGGCTTCCAGAAAACTCTGTGTATTAGTGGTGTGCTTGGCGCGATGCTCCAATATGAACACTTTGTCTCAGCGGTGCGATGTTCAGTACGTCAACATGAACACAACCTGAGCCAGACTAAGGCCATGTTTACGTTGGCGCACCAAGCCTCGCCCCACGCACCGCACACTATTTTTCTCTCTATTTAAAACCATCCTTTAAAATGAGACCGACTGATGTGTGCCAGGCTCGACGCTAGGCTTGGTGCGCCAACATGAACAAGGCCTTAGTTCAAAACAGTCTAGTAGAGAAAATAAAACATACATACAAATTACAGTAATAACAATGACAAGTAATTTCTAATATAATTCATTTAATTTGTTATAATAAGTATTATGTAAGTTTCGAAACTATTTTGACAAATTGTTAAGAAAGAAAAAAGAACGAGGAGGAAAATTCCTATAATGTTATTTTGTTTCAATTTTCTTTGTAGGATACGAACATTAAAGAAATTTGTGCTCATTTAATTGATGAAGACGAATTTTATGATTATGTTTTTAGATAAATTTTTATTATAAAACATGTCGATGCAATTGTTGAACGTTACTTTTTCGAATTTCTACTAATTATTGAAAATTTAGCTCATTTATGATCCTAATTGATGGTTTATTCTGGAAATCTCTTTAATGTCCTGTAAATTTGTTTATAATGATTTTAATTGATATTAAAGTACTCTTCCGTTTTTATTTCCTTCTTCCGTTTTTATTACTATTATTACTGGCGTATTATGTCTTCAATTTGTATGTCGTATCCACTTTTTGTCTGTTTGTCAAATAGACGCGACAACATTCACGTACTATATTCTCTCTACATACTCCTACATTTAATCAAATTCACATGACGTTCCATCAACGAATTTCAACTCAAGATCACAATCGTTACTTTCACTTTCTTAAAAACTCTTTTCTTAAATTTTTTCTAATGTTCTTTTTTTATACTTTTTAATAATAGTGGGTATATCGTAAACTGCTATTTGTTGTATTGGATATAATCCCGAAATCCATCAATGGATCATGATGTATTCGGATTACCAATAAGTACCTGCTTTCTGCTTTCAATCCTTTTTCGCAACCTTGCAACAACATTGACAAAAAATTAAATTATCGTCGTTATAAACGGAAGAGATGGAATCAATTCGAGAAATCATCTTGATTGCTTTTTTGCAATTTACGGTAAATGTAATCTTTTGCCAGTGCAATAGTGGTATTTGGAATTTGTTGACAAATCGTTTCTAACTGTTCCAAATAGATAATTAAAAATTGGTCGATCTTCCTGTTATTTATTGGTCTACTCATGTTTAATTTCTAATTCAATATTCAACTGTGAATATAATGCCTCAAGATTTACAACCCAAAAGGCAGTAAGGTGAAATCACTATTTCGGTGGATTCACCATACGCTAAACGCTAAATTTTAATAAATTCCTGGTAGAAAAATAATACTCCTGTTAGATATATTATGTACCTAGGTACGTTCATTTATTTTAATTGTATATTACATTTTATTATCAATAATATTAAAAAAATGGTCCTATTTATAACAAAACTATAATTCATCATGATAAGACCAATCTTCTAAAATCATACTTGCTGCTTTTTGTCCAATCATCATGGTTGGTGCATTTGTATTAACGCTAACAATTTTAGGCATAATAGATGCATCAACTACACGTAAATTACTGGTACCATAAACACGTAATCTGGGGTCAACAACAGCTCTAGGATCAGTTTTAGGTCCCATTTTGCATGTCCCAACTGGATGGTATAGAGTTGAACTTAAATATTTTAATGTACAACGCCAATAGTCTCTGGATCTAAATTTGAAATCTTTGCATCCATCCAGTTGTAAATCAACGATTTCTGGATTATATTTTTTAAAATTTTCGGTTTCAAGCAGTTTTTCTAAGAATTCGATTGCTTCAATCATAACTTCAATATCGTCAGGATCTTCGAAATAATTTGAATAAATTAAAGGTTTTTCATACGGATTATTGGATCTTAACCGAATTTCACCATGCGATTTTGGATTTAACAATGTTGGAATCATAAAGAAAGTATCAGATTCATGATTAGCTTTAATAAAATTCTCAATAATTTCATCCTTCAAACCAAGATTGGTCAACCATCTGGGTACAATATAATCATCGTTTTTAGGAAATAGAAGATGATGGAATTGCATATTTGGATAATCGGAGTGATTCTTTGTATCGATGAATCCAACAAAATTTGTGATGGCAAGTGTACCCAATGATCCTTCTCTGTACATAAAATACTTGTAAAGTTCATCAATTTGATTATCATGTCTTATAGCATCTGGTGAGATTTTTATATAAAATCCCATAAAGATGGGATGATCTTGAAGATTGTCACCGACTGGTAAATCTTCAACCAATGGAACTTCTATGTGTTGTAGATGATTTTTTGGACCAATTCCTGATAACAGTAGCATCTGTGGCGTGTTTATAGCACCAGCTGATAAAATTAACTCATTTCGAACATTCAAAGTTAACAGTTTCTCATTAATTTTTACAACAACACTTTTGACTCGTTTCTCTTCATTCGAATCATTTTCGAAAATTATTTTCTCAACGTGTGCTTTTAATGCAACTTTTAGATTTTTTCGATCTTTCTCTTGTCCTAGGAAAACTTTGCCCGTATTTGCTCGAGTACCATTTTCAATATTTTGCATAACTTCTAAATATCCCAAATTTGTTTCAATCAGTGATGATGATATTCCCAATTCTTTAGCAGCATCTTTAATAATTTCTACAAGTGGTTGTTTCGATCGGTAGATGTTCAATGGTGTATGTCCTGATTCACCATAGAAATTTTTTGATTTCAATTCATCAGTTTTAAGATTCTCAGATGCTCTAAAATATTTCTGTAATGATTCATAATTCCATCCTGGATTACCCACCTCCGCCCATTGATCATAATCACGTTTATTACCACGTAAATAAATCATAGCGTTAATTGTACTACAACCACCTAGAACTTTACCTCTTGGCCAACGGCATCTACCATCTTTCATACCCAAACAAGCCTTATTTGATGGTTCTGTTACATATTGCCAATCTTCATCCGTTATTTGAAGCATGGCGGATAAACCAGGTATCTGAAAAACAAATCAATTATTCTGAATTTTAGAGAAACGCGTCTACACATACTTCACTAGTTGATGAAGGAATACCACCAGCTTCTAAAACTAGAACATTCCAATTAGGATTTTCGGATAACCTGTTAGCAACAACAGCACCAGCACTGCCACCACCTACTACAATAAAATCAAATTTATCACCGTTTTGTAAGAGCGGACCATAATCATCCGGATAATTATCTATAGGATTTATAAAACATTTTGATACCATCAGTGCATTAAGTAAAGCAAGAAAGAGTTGTGCTGAAGATCCAGTTAAAACATTTGGACATGTATCGCCAATAGAATCTTCCATTTTTTTTCCTATAATCAAGAATATAAAATGCAGATAAAGATCGAATAACAAGATTAGATTAGATTAGAAAAGTGAATAACTATACTTATACCTACCTGGATGTATATCGATAATATAGCTCTCTTTCAAGCTAACAAAACGACAAATGCAATTACTGTGAATTTCGACAACTATATATATAGTTCGGGGATATTTATCAAGTGATTTTTTCACATGCTACACTTTTCCCAACAGTCAAGATAACGAATAGCATTATCATTTTCAGTATCAAGGTTAGAAAAAATAGAGTGTGATCTGCAAAATTTATGGTCAAAGTGTGCCATGACAAACGGAAGTGGTTGAATGCATAATAGTTCAGTCATCTATTCAGATTTATTCGGATTTTAGAGTATTTCGATCGATGTTACTATATTTTATTGGATATTTGACTCCCTATTCTCCACCGTTAAATACATCTTGTATAATTTTTTCGTCACCCTGATAACACTCAAAACGGGTGGTAGTCTAGATATTAGAATTCAGATGGTTCAAGTCCATAATGCTTTGGTGGAAAAAGTTGCGTAATTTTCCACCATTTGAGTGGGGGGTGAACATGGCCTATTGTTGATAATCAGTGATTGTGTTTATACCATGTGAGTTTTCAAACGGTGTGGTGTTGTCGAGCACGAGAGTAAAAGAAATGACAGATATTAACAATCTACATATATGATGCACGACGCTGCCGCTCCTATCATACTTCTTTGCAAGAGTACCACGTGATAGTGCATCATAGATTGCTAATACTGTATGTCCTTTCTTTTACTCTCGTGCTCAACAACACCACACCGTTTGAAAACTCACATAGTATCAACTTTTATTTAAGAGAGGCACCTACTGGAATTTAACAAAAAGTGCTGCACAGGTGGAAGAATATCAGCAACGGCTTACGAAGAAAAACATTTTCAAGAAAGCTTGATTTAATTTTTTGATGTATCTGTTTATTTATTTTTCACTTCTGTTTATGTTTAAGTACTACAATAAAGTGCTCTAATTTTGGTAACTTTTTCCTCTTGGGGTTGGCAAAATCTGTTTTAGAGATTTACAAAATTATTCACAATATGTGGTGTCCATAATTCATCACGATAAGACCAATCTTCTAGAATCATACTTGCTGCTTTTTGTCCAATCATAATTGTTGGTGCATTTGTATTAACGCTAACAATTTTAGGCATAATAGATGCATCAACTACACGTAAATTCTTGATACCATAAACACGTAATCTTGAATCAACTACAGCTTTAGGATCACTTTTTGGGCCCATTTTGCATGTCCCAACTGGATGGTATAGAGTTGAACTTAAATATTTTAATGCACAACGCCAATAGTCTCTGGATCTAAATTTGAAATCTTTACATCCATCCAATTGTAAATCAACGATTTCCGGATTATATTTTTGAAAACTTTCAGTTTCAATCAGTTTTTCTAAAAATTCGATTGCTTCAATCATAACTTCAACATCGTACGGATCTTCGAAGTAATTCGAATAAATTAAAGGTTTCTCATAAGCATTATTGGATGTTAACCGAATTTTACCACGCGATTTTGGATTTAATAATGTTGGAACTATGAGTAAAGTATCCGATTTTTGATTAGCTTTAACAAAATTGTCAATAATTTCATTCTTCAAGCCAAGATTGTTCATGGTTTTGGGTAAAAGAAGATCATCGTTTTTCGAAAATAGGAAATGCTGAAATTGCACATTTGGATAATCGGATTGATTCTTTGTATCGATAAATCCAACAAGATTTGTCATGGAAATTGTACCCAATGATCCTTCTCTGTACATAAAATACTTGTAAATTTCATCAATTTGATTATCATGTCTTACAGCATCTGGTGAGATTTTTATATAAAATCCAAGAAAAATGGCATGATCTTGAAGATTTTCGCCGACTGGTAAATCTTGAACCAATGGAACTTCTATGTGTTGTAGATGATCTCTAGGACCAATTCCTGATAACAGTAGCATCTGTGGCGTGTTTATAGTACCAGCCGACAGAATTAACTCATTTCGAACATTCAAAGTTAATAGTTTCTCATTGATTTTTACAACAACACTTTTGACTCGTTTTTCTTCATTTGGATCATTTTCGAAAATTATTTTCTCAACATGTGCTTTTAATGCAACCTTTAGATTTTTTCGATTTTTCACCTGTCCTAGAAAAACTTTCGCAGTACCTGCTCGAGTACCGTTTTCAATATTTAGTATAGCTTCAAAATATCCCAAATTTAATATTTCCATCGGTGATGATGATATTCCCAATTCTTTAGCCGCATTTTTAATAATTTCTACAAGTGGTTCTTCAGATGGGTAGTGGTTCAACGGTGTACGTCCTGATTTACCATAGCAATTTTTTGATTTCAATTCATCCGTTTTAAAATTCTCAGACGCTCTAAAGTGTTTCTGTAATGATTCATAATCCCATCCAGGATTACCCATCTCCGCCCATTGATCATAATCACGTTTATTACCACGTATATAAATCATACCATTAGTTGTACTACAACCACCTAGAACTTTACCTCTTGGCCAACGGCATCTACCATCTTCCAAACCCAAACAAGCCTTATTTGATGGTTCTGTTACATATTTCCAGTCTTCTTCAGTATTTTGAAGTGTGGGGTATAATCTAGGTATCTGAAAAACAAAACAGTTATTCTGAATTTTAGAGAATAACTTATACATACATACTTCACTAGTTGATGAAGGATAACCACCAGCTTCTAAAACTAGAACGTTCCAGTTAGGATTATCGGAGAGTTCGCTACCAACAACAGCACCAGCACTGCCACTTCCTACTACAATAAAATCAAAGTCATCACCGTTTTGTAAAAGCGGACCATAATCATCTGGATAATTATCTTTAGGATTTACAAAACATTTTGATACCATCAGTGCATTAAGTAAAGTGAGAAAGACATGTGCTGAAGATCCAGTTAAAACGTGTGGACATGAATCGACAATAGAGTCTTCCATTTTTTTCTATAGCCAAAGAAACATAAGTTTGACAAAAATATGAAATGCATACAAAGATCGAATAGTTATTTATAAATAGGTTAGATAAGATTAGAAAAGTAAATAACTATATATCTGAATGTTTAATTTTAATTTTTAGCGAACCGGTTTCAGCACTATTTTACTATCTTCAGCGCCATACAATTCTAATAAAATCTCAAGAACCATATATACCTGAATAAGCTTTTCAAGCTAGCAGAACCACAAATGCAGTTACTGTGACTTTGAACAACTATATGTAGTTCAGGAATACCTGTCAAGTCAATTTTTCAAATGCTACACTTTTCACAACAGTTACGATTATCATTTTCAATATCAAGGTTGTAACAAAAATACAGCAGAACCTAACAAAAAGTGCTGAACAGCAAGAAGAATATCGAAAGCCGACCGCAAAACGATTTATATTTAGAGAAACAATAGGTACTTTTCATAACGGTGATTTTTCATTAACTTTACAAAACTTGTATGATTTATTTATTTATCTATTTATTTTTGATCGCAGTTTAAGTTTAAAAACTGCAAAAGAAGAGCTCCAATTTTCGTCCATATTTATTATTATTTATCGGATCTACAAATCAATCAAATTCTACTAATTTCTGATAAAACGAACTTAAATTTATTGTTAGTAATAAACATCATAAATAAATGAAAACTATCATTCATTTACAACAATTTATTTCGTCATTTATTACGATTATCTTGTGACTTTTATGAAGACATACGTATTTGTTTGTAATACAGTAGGACCCTCGTTGCCGCAGATGATCCGTTCGAGGACCTATAGTTTGTTCCACTCTCTATCGCCTTGGCTTCTTTCCTGTGCACTATCCGGTGGTTACTTTTACGACAGTACCTCAATAAATAAATCCAAACTATTAATGACAGCTGTAAATAGAAGCGATAGAGAGTGCAACCAACTATAAGTACTGTCTACCGGTTGCCAGATAATTGAAACTGTGCAAACTGAACCCTAATAGAGTGGAGGGTTCTATTGTACAGTGTGCTTGGGTTTAAAAACTACAAAGCAGCCTCTAATTTTCGTCCATTATTATAAAGACTTGTCCCATTATTTCGTCCAATAAGAACTGTGCACAAACCTTGGAAAACTATTAAAAATGATAAAATTTAGGAAATTCACTAGTTTTATTGCAATAAGTGCAAAAAGTGACATACAAGAATGTATCATATATGAGTAAATTGGGAAAAGGTGCTTTGGCGATTTACAGAAACATTAACAATATGTATTCTCTATAATTCATTACGATTAGACCAATCTTCTAGAATCATACTAGCTGCTTTTTGTCCAATCATAATTGTCGGTGCATTTGTATTACCGCTAACAATTTTAGGCATAATTGATGCATCAACTACACGTAAATTACTGACACCATAAACGCGTAATCTTGGATCAACTACAGCTCCAGGATACGTTTTTGGACCCATTTTGCATGTCCCAACTGGATGGTATAGAGTTGTACTTAAATATTTTATTGCACAACGCCAATAGTCTCTGGTTCTAAATTTGAAATCTTTACATCCATCCAATTGTAAATCAACGATTTCTGGATTATATTTTTCAAAACTTCCGGTTTCAATCAGTTTTTCTAAAAATTCGATTGCTTCAATCATAACTTCAACATCGTACGGATCTTCGAAGTAATTCGAATAAATTAAAGGTTTCTCATAAGCATTATTGGATGTTAACCGAATTTTACCACGCGATTTTGGATTTAATAATGTTGGAACTATGAGTAAAGTATCTGATTCTTGATTGGCTTTAACAAGATTATCAATAATTTCATCCTTTAGACCGAAAATGGTCAAAGTTTTGGGTAAAAGGTAATCGTCATTTCTCGAAAATAGGAAATGATGAAATTGCATATTTGGATAATCGGATTGATTCTTTGTATCGATAAATCCAACAAGATTTGTCATGGAAACTGTACCCAATGATCCTTCTTTGTACATAAAATACTTGTAAAGTTCATCCAGTTGATTATCATGTCTTACAGCATCGGGTGAGATTTTTATATAAAATCCCATAAAGATGGCATGATCTTGAAGATTATCACCGACTGGTAAATCTTCAACCAATGGAACTTCTATGTGTTGTAGATGATTTTTCGGACCAATTCCTGATAACATTAGAATTTGTGGAGTATTTATAGCACCAGCTGATAAAATTAACTCATTTCGAACATTCAAAGTTAACAGTTTCTCATTAATTTTTACAACAACACTTTTGACTCGTTTTTCTTCATTCGAATCATTTTCGAAAATTATTTTCTCAACGTGTGCTTTTAATGCAACTTTTAGATTTTTTCGATCTTTCACCTGTCCTAGAAAAACCTTCCCCGTATTTGCCCGAGTACCATTTTCAATATTTTGTATAACTTCAAAATATCCCAGATTTGTTTCAATCGGTGATGATGATATTCCCAATTCTTTAGCCGCATCTTCAATAATTTCTACAAGTGGTTGCCGGGATTGGTAAAGATTTAATGGGATACATCCAGATTCTCCATAATATTTTTTCGATTTAAACTCATTAAATTGAAGATTTTCGGATTTTCTGAAGAATTTCTGTAATGATTCATAATTCCATCCTGTATTACCCATCTCTGCCCATTGATGATAATCACGTTTATTACCACGTATATAAACCATACCATTAATTGTACTACAACCACCTAGAACTTTACCTCTAGGCCAACGACATCTACCATCTTTAAAACCCAAACAGGCCTTATCTGATGGTTCTGTTAGATATTTCCAATCTTCCTCAGTTTGTTGAAGTGTAAAAAATAAACTAGGTATCTGATACGAAAGACATAATTATTATTATTATTATTAGTTAAAAATAATGGTAGTAATATACTTCACTAGTTAATGATGGAATACCACCAGCTTCTAAAACTAGAATGTTCCAATTAGGATTTTCGGATAATCTGTTAGCAATAACAGCACCACCACTACCACCACCTACTACAATAAAATCAAATTCATCTCCGTTTTGTAAAAACGACCCATAATCATCTGGATAGTTATCTTTAGGATTGATCAAACATTTTGACGTCATCAAGGCATTAAGTAAGGTGAAAAAAAAATGAGCAGAAGATCCAGTCAGTGCACCTGGACAGGTATCATCAGCGATGGAATATTCCATTTTTCTCTTTTAAAAGTGATAAAAGCATTAACAAACCGATAGATTATTTAGTTCTTTAGGCATTCTGCAGAATGCCTAGAGTATGCCAGTTATTTTGCAGAATGACTAACACAACCGTCAATCTGCGAATTGTTCGCGAATTGCCGACAACTTCAGTCATTTTGCAAATTAACTAGACATTTCACAAATTGCCGGTAACATATAATACGTGGAATTGTTACTAATTTGTTTCTTATATTCTACTTACCCTCACGAGAATAACAGTAATTCAACCACTCTGTCTTTTGAAGAACTTTACTTAAAAAAGTAACCCTTGGTTTAATCAAATAATCATTAAATCAGGTCTCTGAACTTAGCAACATTAAAATGATTGCATTGTCAAATGTTGATGCTAAAGGTTAAAAAATATCATTGGACCAGCTTTTATCAATTTTGTTGTCTACAGTTTAGCAATGAACATAATAAGTTATTATTAATAACTATTTATAGATCGAATAGACGACAAAGACAGTCAAACAAAACTTAAAACTGACAATACAGTGGTACCTTGGTTAACGACGGTAATTCGTTCCAAGATCACCGTCGGTGTTTTCGGTGTTTCGGTCTTTTATCTCGGAACGAGGTTCACCGAAAAGAGTCGTTAATCAAAGCATGTGTCGTTAACCAAGACACTTTTTGCTTCCGGCCACTCGTCGTTAACCAAGTACGTCGTTATCTGGGACCGTCGTTAACCAAGGTACCACTGTATTTTATTTTAAAAACTTTTATATAGATGTTGCTGTCTTATAAGAATAGTCTGTGTGTGAAGTGGATAATTTCAGATAATATTTCATTTAAATGTTGAACAAAAAACAATGAGAATCTTAAGCAAAAAATAATAATCAAAAAGAAAACAATGAAACTACTTATTATAATTGTTATTCTATTTCAACTAAAATGGTGTACAGTATTGTTGAGAAAAATACGAATTTTTAACAGGCAAGGCAAAGCACGGCGCACATTAACACACAAGCGACGCAGATAGCATAGCATGATCTATGTTGATATAAGTATAGTGCGTCCGTTTTAAGAAACAGCAAACTGGCGCATATTGTAGGCGTGTTCGATACATTGCGACCAATGGAATTTCGACATTTGCACCGCGCGGGCTCTCTTCAATCTCTCTGCGCATGCGATGGTTGGTTATTCTTAAAACGGACGGACTATACTGAATAAATGGTTACGAACGCATCGTAAGCAGCCGGTACAGGACGCAGCTAAAAATCATATAGGTATTGATTACAAAAGGTTCATTTTACTTTTCGACATAATTGTTTATTACCAAATTTTCAATAATCCAATCAACTTTTTTCATAACTTATTATAAATAAATCTATATCAACCATAACAAGACTCCAAACTCAATAATATAACATATTTTAAACCCTAGACAGACGACAGCTATAATTATAATTTAGCTAATTGTAATTTAACTTATTGCACAATCATAATTTATATCTGCCGTATGACTAGGGTATAATACTGGATACTTTTATTTATTAATCAAAAACATCACCAGTAATCCCCCTCCGCCCCCTAAAAGTGCCCAAATTCTTCTCTATAGAATTATAATTCATCACGATAAGACCAATCTTCTAGAATCATATTTGCTGCTTTTTGTCCAATCATCATGGTTGGTGCATTTGTATTAACGCTAACAATTTTAGGCATAATAGATGCATCAACTACACGTAAATTCTTGATACCATAAACATGTAATCGGGGATCAACAACTGCTTCAGGATCAGTTTTTGGACCCATTTTGCATGTTCCAACGGGATGATAAACTGTTGTAGTTAGATATTTTAATACACAACGCCAATAATCTCTGGATCTAAATTTGAAATCTTTACATCCATCCAATTGTAAATCAACGATTTCTGGATTATATTTTTGAAAACTTTCAGTTTCAATCAGTTTTTCTAAAAATTCAATTCCTTCAAGCATAATTTCAATATCATACGGATCTTTGAAATAATTTGGATAAATTAAAGGTTTATCATACGGATTATTGGATTTTAATCGAATTTTACCATGCGATTTCGGATTTAATAATGTTGGTAACATAAAGAACGTATCCGATTTCTGATTAGTTGCAATAATCTTTTTAACAATTTCCTCTTTAATACCAACAGCTTTCATTACTTCTGGTAGAAGATAGGCATCTTGTTGCATATGTAAAATATGATGGTATTCCATATTTGGATAATTCGATTGATTTTTTGTATCAATAAATCCAACCAAATTTGTTATGGAAATTGTTGCTGGTGATCCTTTACGATGCATAAAATATTTATAAAGTTCATCAATTGGATGTTCATGATTGACAGCATCTGGTGAGATTTTCACATAAAATCCAAAGAACATTGCATGATCTTGCAGATTCCCACCAACTGGTAAATCATGAACTAGTGGAATGTTCAATTGTTGTAGATGATTTTTCGGACCAATACCCGATAACATTAATAATTGTGGTGTATTTATAGAACCAGCTGATAAAATTAACTCATTGCGAACATTTAACGTTAGTAATTTCTGATTGATTTTCACCTGAACGCTTTTAACTCGTTTTGCTTCATTTGAATTATTATCGAAAATTATTTTCTCAACGTGAGCTTTTAATGCAACTTTTAGATTTTTTCGATTTTTCGTCGGTCCTAAAAACACTTTTCCAGTATTTGCCCTAATCCCATTATCTATATTCTGTATAGCTTCGAAATATCCCAAATTTGCTTCAATGGGTGTTGTAGGTACACCCAATTCTTTGGCACCATTTTCAATAATCTCCACCAAAGGTTGTTTCGATTGATAGATATTAATTGGTAAATTCCCAGTTTCACCATAATGTTTTATCGATTTAACTTCATTACTTTGAACATTTTCGGAGTGTTTGAAGAATTTTTTCAATGATCGATAATCCCATCCTGGATTACCATTTTCTGCCCATTGGTTATAATCACGTTTATTACCACGAATATAGAGCATAGCATTAATGCTACTACTACCACCTAGAACTTTACCTCTAGGCCAACTACATCTACCATCTTTAAAACCCAAACAATAATCCTTTGATGGTTCGGTCGTATATTGCCAATCTTCTTCCGTACGTTGAAGACTAAATAGTAAACTAGGCATCTAAAATATTTAAAATAAAACTCAATTTTGATTAGTATGTAAAATATAGAAGATTTAATACTTCACTAGTTGATGAAGGAATACCACCAGCTTCTAAAACGAGAACATTCCAATGGGGATTTTCAGAAAGTTTATTACCAACAACAGAACCAGCACTACCACCACCTACTACAATAAAATCGAATTGATCACCATTTTGTAAAAACGGCCCATAATCATCAGGATAATTCTCTTTAGGATTGATTAAACATTTCGAAGTCATCAGTGCATTTAGTAAAGTCAGAAAGAAATTGTTTGAAACTCCAGTCAGTCCACCTGGACAACTATCAGTGATGAGACAATCCATACTTTTTCTTCCTGCAGAACAGAAAATCCCAATAAATACTTGGTCAATTTACAAATCAGAAGGATACAAATAAAAAAAACAGCAGCAAAGAAAACACAGAGTCGTATTTACAGCTTCAGAGCCCTGAAGAATCACAGCATGTCAGGACGTTTTGTTTTCGAGACCTGGGGCTCAATATCCTGTGAATGAGTCCTTTAATCTGATTCGATGCAAAAGGATTCCATACGTCCGATACGAACATATGTGCGCCTTACCTTAGGACAACTTTAGTCGGTTTATTCCATTTCAAAAAAAAAAATACTCCTAATAATTCGAAAAATCAATCCGTAAACAAATTAACATTAAATTGTTATAAAATCAAGGATTTCAACAGTCTGAATGGAAAAAAAATGATTAATTGAAGCAAAAAGTCTTTAATTATCATTTATATAGATGACGACCTTGTTATAACCCATTTTAATTATCATACATAATTATTTTGATTATAATATTATAGGGTTTACTAAATTATCGATCTAAAATTGATTGGATTGTTTCTCTAGAACAATGTTTCTTAACTTTTTGACATCAGTGGAGCATTTCCAAGACTTTGCTAGTGCCGCGAAGCACTGATAACGTTTCACGAAGCCCCAGTTGAGAAACACTGGTCTAAAAGATGATGTCTAATAATCATGTTTCAAACATTTAGACAACACAATATACTCCAAACAAAAAAACAACAGTCATGTGCATAATTTGGTTTAATAATTTAGCTCAAATACGCTTTTTGATAACAGAAAATGTCAATTGAGATATACTCTTTTTGATGGAAAGAGAGCAGGAAAAGTTAGTCCGTGTCCAGTGCCGGATTTACAGTAACTAAGGCCCTAAACTAAATATTTTCTGAGGCCCTTTCAGGAGCAAATTTTATAGCAATTCGATTCCATACTTTACGAGGTCCCTTACATAGAAGATCAAGCCCTAAGCTATAACCTGTTCAGCTTATTAGCAAGTCCGGCCCTCTGGTTCTCTTTGTCCGTACAGCCTCCAGTAAACTAAACTGAAGGAAATACAAACACCCACCAATTAAGTTATGTTCTCATAGTGGATTCTGAAGGGTGGCTTGTACGGCGTCAGCCAATCAGAATTCGGAGTTCTTCAAAATTTTGTATAGTATTTTTGAATTCTGATTCTGAATCCACCATAAGAACATCGACTTATTCTTATCGATAAGGCTCCAAATAATGAAAAATAACAAAATTCCTTTACCTTTACGTTCAAAAAACTGTTTAATTTATTAACAAAATCTCAATTTTTATATTATTTATTGTAAAATGTAACAAAACTTTGAACATTCCACGTTACAACAACCGCAACAAACACCAACCTCGTCTGTACATCTATACAGTTAAACGGTTGTGTTCTCTTTCTGTTTATTCATATCAAGTTCAGACGATTCTCTTACCTGTTTTAAAAACGACTACAGAATACAGCTGATTTGTTGTTTGATTCTATCTCTCTGTTACACCAACAACTTTTTTACTTGTTCCCCTCCACCCAACTATCTTTAAAATAAATGCATGAACAAATTGCGAAAATATAATATTATGTAGTAGTTTTGTTATCATTACTGACCTTAAAGGTCATCTCCAAAAGATGCGAACAAAAGCCGACTCTTCCCTGCATAACTATAAATCAATCAATCAATAATTATAATATTAGGTGTACAAATAAGTTCGTCCCGTTTTTGTAAAAAAAAATATTATTTATAAAAATGAAATACGGTACAACTCTCATTAAATGTTGTGACCATTAGCATCT
>JAZBHA010000298.1:48214-84718 GCA_037464855.1 Iselma pallidipennis | reverse complement strand
GCTTTACCTAAACTCAAAGCTTATATGAAGTTTTTTACCAATATCCAGTAATCCGGACAAATCGCTAATCCAATCGCACCCCATGCATTTAATTGTCCGGATTAAAGAGGTTACACTGTATTTCAATACAATCAGTTTTCGTTATAAGCGACTCAAGCTGAATCAATTTTGCTAAAGAAAGTCACTGATAAAAAGGTCAGTTAGAATGAGAAAGGGAACTAAATTTTTGTTGTGGACGTGAAAGGGTGTGCAATGGATAAATATAGGAAACTATGCACAATTGGTATCATATTTTAAACAATTTTTTCGCCCCTTATGTCAAAAGTGCCTTGTACACAGGGGTGGATCTATAATGAAGCTTATGAAGTACCTATAAGCTTCAGGGTGCCCGGCGCCTAATTATAATAAATTTAGAATTTATAATAGAAACAGCATTCTTGGCAAGAGTGAACTAAAGATGCTGACGTATCAGTGATATTGGTGAAACAATAGTCCTACAAAAATAAATAAATTGATCGAATTGATTAAGTTTCAGCTTAAGCTCGGTAATACAATCTGTCTTTGTTTTGGTGTACCTTATTGAGGAGTTCCTTACAAAACATAAGCTTAAAGGCCCCTCAAAGAACATAAGTTCCAGGGTCCCCAAATGCCTAGATCCACCACTACTTGTACACAAAAGATGCTGAGTTCGCTTAAAAAGAATGTCGTTTATATCGATTACAGTTTTGGATCGAATATTCTCTAAACATTTCATTAATCTTATTCAACACAACTATAAACATTGATGACAACAAAAAAATATTGCACCTCAAAAATAAACCGGAAAATTGTCAGTGCTGAACTTTCCGCTCGAACCACCATCAATAAAAAACACTAATTTATTTGTTTCTATTCTATTTTATTGTTATTGTTGTTGTCGTTGTTGTTGGTGCCTTTTATGCAACCTTAACCCAAGCTCACAAATAAAAAGCCTAAACTGCTTCAATTTCCAATACACCTGGTTTTCATTAATATTTTTCCGCAACAAGTATGTCTATACCGTTAGTCGTGTAGTTCAAGTCAAAATTAGTGTCCCACAAGTTAGGGAACCGTATTGCATCAACAACAACAACAACAACAACATTTCAACAACACGACGACCTGTATTCATTTTTTTTGAGGAATCTGTACCTGTACCTGTATATACCAATACCTTCACACTTTTACAGTCGTAAAGGTCGTAAAGCTAAAACCGCTCTCCGCAGGTATACATAGACGGTACTGTAAAAGGACAAAGGGACAAAGAATCTTGACCATCTATTTTCAAGAAGCTTCATTTTTGAAACAGAGATTTAAATAATTTGGGACTCACCTTCGATGCATACGACATGGTCGCGAATTTGTTGTGCCACCAATCCATCCGGAATTAGATCTATTAAATCATAGATTGCATAAATTGAAGGATGTACACTTTCGAAACGTTGAATTTCCTGGCGGATAGCTAGTGAATTGTTTAAGAACGGTTGAAGATGTGCCCGAGAATTCATTATTTTTTTTAAGGTTGATTCACAGATTTCGAAAAAAATCACACTTGTTATTCAATCAATCACAAACATTGTCATTTAAAAGATAAACAATAGTTTAGATGTAATTTTATATACACAACAACAAAAAAATAACACCACCAGCCCCTAAATACCAGGGGGGGTCACTTATAAAACACTACCACAAATTACTTTTTCTTGAAAAACAATTAAATTTTCACTTGAATTTCATCAAATTTTCTTTAAATCACAACAGAGAAACAACCGTATTGACCACGAAAACTGTGTTATGTTAGAAAACGAGAAAATCCATTCGAACACGAAGAGAGGTTAGGTAAAGACATCCGTACACTCCCACCACACGTTCACCATTTATGTTTTGAGAATAATAGCGACACGAAATATGTTTGTGGTGGAATTCAATACGAAATGGAAAACAGAAAACTAGAAAACCACTGTGTTAAGGTGTATGCCTGGAGTAAACTGACAACCAGTATTTTGAGGTTACAATTTCGTTCGACCCCCTGGTAATAGATGGCAGCATGTACATCAAGTTTATTTGGTTGTCTATACGTAAGTGATTTGCAGTGTTAAGGTTGCTACACATTCTCCGGTTTTATTCTCTGATTTACTGCAAGATTTGTCTTATCTCGGTTTACAGTTTTCATATAAATAAATCCGTTAGTGAGAATATTCATTGATTAATTTATTCACGATTCGAAAGGTTAAGTTAAATTAAAGTCAGAATAATTACTTTTAAGAATAAAACTCATTAAAATAGTACAATGAGACTTCCATTTCACAGTAACGGAAGACTTTGCTATTGAATTTTCATTACAAAGAGAGTTTAATTATATAAAACTAAAACATCTAAAGTTCTAGGGGTTTGAAAATATATCTCGACAAACAGAGTCGTAACTAGAAATTTCAGCGCCTATGGCCAAATACAAATAATACACCTTGTTTCTAGAAGGTAAAGGATTCCCATTTCGCACACGAGCGCTTTTCGTGGCGCTTCTGAAGTGCCCCAGTTTTTACTTTGTTTCCACACACAAATACTTTAGTGTCATATAAGTATCTAGCTACATCGAACGGCTTCGTGTGAAAGACTCCATATAAAACAATGGTTTTCTAGCATGATTTTTGGGAGCTACGCATGTGAAGCACTACTTTGCCTCTAATTTCTTTAGTTCATGCAATGAGTGGGAGCTAGGATTTGACTCTAATCATATCTCACATACCAATTTTCAAAAAACGGCGACCAAGATCGGTGCCACATTGGCCATATGCAAGTAACGACACTGTTGGCAAGATTAAATTATTGATAAATCTATTAGGAAAATGTTGAAAGTAAGAAGTTATGAGGAAAATCTAACAATCACGAATAGACTCATTTTGGACTCAACGAATTTGAATCAATCAGAATCAATTCGAAACTGTTTGATGCATTTTATTGGTCGGAACTCTAGTGCTACCTTCAGTTGTATTAAATTACAATAAGAAGGGACAACTCCCTATAAGCGAATAGACAAAAAGTTATAAAAATTTGATTATACGCAGTTTTATTCAGGTTGTCGTTACGTATTGTAAGAATTGGGTTTTCAATGAAAGTTTGATTAGGATATACAGTGACCCTCCACTCTACCGTCATCTTTTTTATTCACAAAAGAAATATGTACTAATTTTTTGCAACTACAAAGTAACTGTGCAACCACTCTATCCTCTCAAATACTAGTTATTGTTCAAATAGAAAGGATACTCGGAAAGGATCACTTTAGTTTGAACATCCTGTATAAACAGAATAAAGTTTCACTCTATCCACATTCTACTGTATATATTGTAATAAGTCTATGTTAATTCAAATTTTCTGTTTCATAATTTAATTAACTAATTAAATTTGGTGTTGTTTCCTTTAAAGTACCCCATGTTAGATCAAAACTCTTACATTTACAACACTAAGAACTCATTAATTTCTATTTGCCGTCAGTGTTACCTGCTGTTCACGGTTTAATCAATTATCATTTCTTAATAGTTCGACCTTGGCGATTACCTTTGTTTTTACACATTTTTCATGATACCTTACAACTCTGGCCTAAAAATCATTTCAACTAAACAACCAAGTCGATATAGTCATGTGATTGAAAACCGCATTTTGTCGATGAATTATATAGTGTCTATCGATTTCAAAACTTGACCAGGTTCCCAATGTAAATAGTTATCGTACCAGTATAATACAAACCGCCCATCAAACGATAAAATATAAATTCAACTGATTTTGCTATTACTTTTGTTCTAACAACCACAACAACAAGAACAACAATAATAATAATAAAATAAATAGTGGAAAAAAGTTTGTTGTTTGTTGTTAAGCAACGTTTGTTGGTCATCCAACTCTAACCGGTCTGAATATTATCAGAAAGACTTATAAAAGAGACGAAACTAAACAAATTTTTGTGTATTTCAACTGTGATCGTTATTCGACAATATCAGTTTTATAATTGCTGTTTGAAACTTTGATGTGAGTTTAATTTTACTTGATTATTGCAACCAATTAAAAGAAAATCAGAATTCAATCAAAAAAACTGGTTTATTTAGGAAATTTCCATTACCTACATAAAAAACAATAACTAATAACTTTTTTTTCCAGAAATTAATATGAAGAATCTTTTGATTTTTACAATTTTGATTATATCACATTATCAAATAAATTGTACTGATCCGGAAATTGAAGATGAAGAACTCCGGGCTCGTGATTATATGAGAATTTTAGATCATAAAACGGGCGAATTGAAAAATCGAATATCAGAAGCAGAATGGGCATATGCTTCAAATTTAACTCAACACAATTTACAACACAAGGTAAATAATGAAATTTTGGTAAGTTTTATTTTTTTTTAAACTTGTAAAATTGAAGCTTGCTGTTCGAGCTGCAGTTGAGAATAAAACTAAAGAACTATGGCAAGAAACTACACAGTTTAATTGGAGAGTTTATTCAGATCCAATTTTGAAGCGACAATTTAAAAAATACTCAATTTTGGGCGTTCCAGCACTACCATCCCATAAACGTGTTCGTTACAATCAAATTATTAGCGATATGCAGAAGATTTATTCGACGGCAAAGGTTTGTGATTATCGAGATTCCAATAAATGTGATTTGAGTTTAGAACCAGGCAAGTATACCATTTAGTATAAAAAATACAGGTATGATCATCTTTTTTTTTTTAATAGAATTAACGGATATTTTGGCAAGTTCTCGAGATCCGGATGAATTAAAACATGTATGGATAGAGTGGCGTAAAGCTGTAGGACCACATTGTCAGCATTTATTCAAAGATTATGTTGATTTATCGAATCAAATAGCTCGTTTGAATAATTTTACTGATAATACGGAATATTGGTTGGAAGAATTTGAAGATCCACAATTCAGGAATCAAGTTGAATCAATTTGGGAAGAATTAAAGCCTTTATATCTTCAAATCCATGCTTATGTTCGATATCAGTTAAAGAAAAAGTATGGAGATATTGTATCA
This sequence comes from Iselma pallidipennis, assembly GCA_037464855.1. Classification (NCBI taxonomy): domain Eukaryota; kingdom Metazoa; phylum Arthropoda; class Insecta; order Coleoptera; family Meloidae; genus Iselma; species Iselma pallidipennis. Next base: position 79,665 of record JAZBHA010000298.1, on the reverse strand, counting down.
GAGCGAGGACCAATACCGGCACATTTACTTGGTTCGTATTGTTAATTTAAAATTGGTAATCCATTAACAATTGATATATTTTAACAGGAAATATGTGGTCTCAGACGTGGAGAAATATTGAGGATTTCACTCTACCGTATCCGAATAAAGAAGAAGAAGATCTGACTGGAGAGTTAAAAAAACAGGTAGGTATATTACCCCCATTTAAACTTAAATAATTTTGAAATCTCGCTTATTGGGTAGAATTATACTGTTGTGAAAATCTTCCAAACTTCTGAAGACTTCTTCAAGTCGATCAATATGAGTGCAATGCCGGAAAGTTTCTGGAATCTTTCAATTCTTGAAAAACCTGAAGGTCGAGAGATGGTATGTCATGCTTCAGCATGGGATTTCTATGATGGTAAAGACTTTAGAATCAAACAATGTACCCAAATAACATTAGAACACTTTATAACTGCCCACCATGAAATGGGACATGTTGAATATTTCTTACAATATAAAAATCAACCCGTTATATTCCGTCGTGGTGGTAATAGCGGTAATTAACAAAACTAAATTATTATTATCGATATAGTGAGTAATTTTTGTTGTTTTAGGCTTCCATGAAGCTGTAGGTGATTTGATATCTTTATCAGTACAATCAAGGAAACATTTGAGAAAGCTTGGTTTAATTAAATCTGAAAATGATGATCCTGAAAATATCTTGAATGGTCTATTTCAGGTTGGTTTCAACTAAAAAACGTAAACTAACAACTACAATTTTTACAACATTCCAGATAGGATTATCAAAAATTGTTTTCCTTCCATTTGGTTATTTAATGGACCTGTGGCGATGGGATGTTTTCTCTGGTAAAATCACTCCAGATGAATATAATTGTAAATGGTGGGAGCTACGAGAGAAATACCAAGGAATTGAGCCTCCGGTCAATAGAACTGACAAGGATTTCGACCCTGCTGGAAAGTACCACATTGTTGCAGATGTTCCTTATATAAGGTTAAATATCTTCTTCCATGCATGTCCTTCAACAAATTTGATTAGTTTCTATGTTCTTTTTCTAGATATTTCATAAGTTTTGTGATTCAATTCCAATTCCATCGAGCTGTTTGTGAAAAAGCTGGCCAATACGATCCTAACGATCCCTCGAAACCATTACACGAATGCGACATTTATCAAAACACTGAAGCTGGAAATGCGCTTAAGTATAAAACTTCTAAAAATCAACTTGATAAACTGGTTATGGTATTAATTGATTTGTTTTGTTGTTTTCAGAAAAATGTTAGAATTAGGTAGTTCAAGACCTTGGCCAGATGCTATGGAAATTTTAACAGGTCAACGGACGATGGATGCTAGTGCTCTTCTGGAATATTTTACACCATTGAAAAAATGGTTAGAACAAGAAAATCGTAAAAATAATGTACATATTGGATGGGAGAAATCCGATAAAGGTACCTACATATATTCAGCTTATTGTTAGTGTAACAGTGGCATTTTTAACACTATCGTTTTAATTTCAGTCTGCATTCAAACGAAGAAGGAGAATAATTGAGAATGAAGAATTTGTGATAATATGAAATCCTTATTTTGAAATTTTCAACTTCAAATGCAAAATATGTTTCTATAGTAGCTTTTATTGAATAAAGCAGATTCAGAAATTTGATTGCTGAAACTTTGTTATTCTTACGACAAACTGAAAATTTCCGGTTTCGGAAAGCATCTAAGTGAAGCAAATGTTCTTGACATGCGCCTGTTCCCTTTCTTTAATAAATTGATTTAAATACAAAGAGAAGATTCACAATTTTAAGAATTTTTTAAACAGTTTTCCGTAGTAGGTACTCGACGAAATGATATGCAAACAAGTACTAGCAACAATTAAAATTATTAATATGTATGAGTATCCTTTGAAAATTCTTTTACGAAAAATTAGTCCTTGTTGTCTTCAATAATAATTTAAAATATGTCTTAAAGTAGAACATCATTTTAATTTTTTTCAAATTTTATTCCCAAGCAAACATATTAGGGCAATATCTTTGTGAAAGGGAACAAAATGTTTTTTTTTATTTAAGTGACCGTCTATCAGGTAACTGGATTTCATAAGCAGGTTCTGAATGTTCAGTCACCCAAATTGAGCCATTCTTCCCCTTTCGCAAAGCTTCAATTACAGCATATCCAACATATTCTGGTCTACAAAAAGAAATTCCAATCAATAATTTTAACTTTTACGAAAAAAAACTTCATAAACTTACTCTTGCGACTGTAAGTTTTCCTCAGCCATTTCCTTTTCAAGAACATCAAGTTGAAGTTTCTCACTTCTGTTGGATAATAAAGATGTATTAACAAATCCAGGACAAATCGTTATCACTTTAACTTTATATCTTTGATAATATTCGTTTCCACTCAAACATTTAGAAAAACCGACTACTCCATGTTTGGTAGCCACATAAATAGGTGCAGTCTGTAAACCTTGTAGACCACAAATTGAAGCTATATTAATAATGAAGGCTTCATCGCCTGATTTATGTTTTGGTAAGTGTTTCGTCATTGCTGAAAGGCTACCATGGATAACAGCGCCCTTAAAATTAAATGGAAATTTTAAAGATCACTTATTGTTTGAGGTAAAGTTTAGTGTGTCTTTTAAAACCACAATTATTAATCAAAATTAAATTAAAATAAAATACTTACCAAATTTATAGCAAGTGTTGATTCCCATTCAATTTCATTCACAATTCCAGCATTATTAATTAGAATATCAAGTTGGTTAAATTTTTCTATTGCTGTTTCGAATGCATCTAAAATTTTTATTTGATTATTTTCACCATTTATTTCTTATTTAATTATAAATTCACAGTACGAATCATATTTTACCTTCAAATTGTTGTTTATCGGTAACATCAGCTTTAATAAATATTGCCTTATTACTATCATAATTTTGTTCTATTTCTTGTAGTAATTTTGTAGCTGCAGTTTCCGAAATATCGACAATAGCTATTCCCTGAATAAAAATTACTTGTTAGTTAATTACTTTTAAGTTATGAGAAATTCTATACGTACTTTTAATCCATTTTTGAGTAATTCCCTTATGATGGCTGTTCCAATACCTCCAGTTCCTCCGGTAATCAAAGCAACTTTACCATTAACAGAATCCATTGAACCTGTACGTATATTGTGACCTGCTATCAATGAAACAGATTGAACTTATGTATCACTAAATACCTATACATGTATAAAATTAGAAAATTCTATAGGTATATTTTGATAGTTTTTCTTGAACCGGTTTTTCACTAATATATTATTAAATTTTGTATCAATAATCAAACCGGTTCAAGAAAAAATTTTTCCACGATTGATGAAGTCTTGATTGGATATTAGAATCATTATTGAAACTTTGACACCGAAGGGTATAAGAGGAATGCAGATGATGATGATGATGATGATGATTATGCAAAATATGTTTCTAGTAGTTCTTATTGAGCAAAGTAAATTCATTAGTTTAGTTTACTTATTTTTCCCGAGACTTTGTTAGTCTTAAGAGAAATTGTCAGGAGCGAGTAGCTGAAAAAGGGACAATCAGTTGGATTCAAACACAACTCTACATCTTTATCTTTATCTTTAAGAAGTTGATTTGAATGTCCCGCTAAGCTTGTTGGGGGGAGCAAGCAAATCCTTAAAGAGTGAGGTCGCTTGAATTGAAATTTCCTTATGGATATCCATAAAGAGTGAGAAGAAGATCAAGATAAAAATAAAGATGTAGAGTTGCGTTTGAATCCAACTGTATATTTCAAACATTCTGCCTTTTTCATAAGAAACTACCTTTTATTTTGAAGAACACATTCTTTACCACTTTTACTGGCTCCGATCCTGACACTTTGTCTTGTTCTTTACCTGCTAGTTTCTTCCATTGTTACGTTTATTTGACCCTGTGAGCGGGGCTTGAGCACAGGGTTAATTTGAAGTCAAACAACAGGCCAAATATCTTTATTTGCATTGTACTGTACAATTAACACTGAAGTTGAAATCCTTAATAAGCAACAAAGAAGTATAATTCCCCACATCAGAACGGAAATCGAAGGGACTGTCATGTCCTTTTTAAAGAATTGGTTTATATTGTTGTCTACGTGACGACCACATCGACTCAGTCCCGCTCAAATGCGCGAAGCCACTAATGGGCTCAAAGAAAATGGCATGATAATAGATGGTATAGAGCTCGTGCAAGTGGGTAATTAATAATGGCTCTGTCCATCTTTCAAACGAACGTCACTGGGCAGACACAGTGGATGGGGGAGACAAATTTTTTTTCAGTAAAGCTGTGAGACATAACGATACGAAAAGTAATTTGAATTTGAAAGGCCACCCTAACTTTGGGGTGTCCTTACACTGCACCGCATCCGGGCGGCAGATTCTAAGCGGTTGTCACTTGTTAAGATTAATTGAGTCCACATTTTTTCAAGAAGCTATAAAGCGTTTGCACCTGGGAAGCAAGTCTTCTGGTTGTACCCTTGCTCCATTTTCTTAATAAATCGATTTGAATACGGAGAGAGGAATTTTTGAAATAGTTTCTTCTGGTACACATAGTTCAGGTAGAGAACCATAAAGTCAAACGACGAAAACAAAGGTACTTGCTTTGGAGGAACAATTTGCAAACAAATACTTGGAATAATTAAAAGTATTAATATGTATATCCGTTGGAATTTTTAAATTTACGCCAAACTAATCCTTGTCCTTGTTGCCATTAATATTAATTTAAAATATGTCTTGAAATAAAACGATTTAATATTAATCATTTTGTTCAAATTTCATTCCCAAGCAAAAATATTATTATATATTTATTGTTATTTGGAATGAAGACTTTATTGTTAACAAAACTAATTAGATTAACCTTCAAAAAACTAAAAACTAAGAACGAGAGAAAAAAAGAACAATTTACAACATACATATATGTATGTGTGTATAAACGTATAAAAATGTATAGAAAAAACAAATAATTACAGCTGTTATTCATGATATTTCTTCAAGTCTCATGCAGAACGACAACAATTTTTTACCTAGAATTAACATTTATGAATAGATTTTGTAATTTGTACTTGAACATAGATATTTTTTTTCTACAGAAACCATTGTCCCTTTCTGACGATTCAGACACAATGGATCGATTGAAAACGATATTGACCTAACGACAAAATATTCACACAATTTATGTGTTTTTTTTTAATAATAGAAAGTAATTAACAGAAAAATAGAGAGTTAGCTGCCATTTTCTTAGAGGGATAACGGAGTTACTAGCTTATGAGCTTCTATCAAAATCGGTTTTCTCAAAAATTGTTGTTCCTTTATATTGTTTGCTTGCTAGCTCAAAGTCAATATATTCTTAGACACTACCACATCTCAAAAAAATTGGTATGAGGATGGGGTTACCTTCCGGAAGGTCTGTAGCTTCTAAGCACCGACTGACGCTCTGATTTTCCATTCGGAATCTGCTCAGTTTTGTTGTAAACATGAAACGTGGACCAATTAAATGGTTAGACTTGTAACCTCGAGTTTGCCACACACGCTCCTTCAAACCGGTAGGAAATGATTCAGGATGCTGTAGTTTTCTCGAAGGACAGGCAAATTAACTACGAGTTGGAGCAAAACAAGCTTATCCGCTCATAATCCTCTAGGAGCATCCATTAAATTTACATCGTTTAAATGCACTCAATGCTATCCAACTTTGTTCCGTCAACAATTTTCATTAGCAAGTGATGGTTCTTGAACGTCATTTTATGTATATTAGTGGATAATAGTTGGTTGTTAAATAGAAGGAAGTTAGAAATGATTATTCCGACAAACCACATTATCTTATGATTTAATCCTATATTTTATTTTCTGTTAGTATGAATCAAAATTGTAGGAATACAACAAGGCAAAAATGAAGAATTAGCTTGTTAAATTTATAATCTCTTAAATGTATGTCGATCAGGTAATTGGATTTCATAAGCAGGTTCTGAATGTTCAGTCACCCAAACTGACCCATTCTTCCCCTTTTTCAAAGCTTCAATTACAGCATCTCCAACATATTCTGGTCTACAAAAGAAATACCAATAAACTAGTTTAACTTCTGTCAAGAAAACTGTAAAAACTTACTCTTGTGGCTCCATTTTTAGCTCTGCAACTTCTTTTTCAATTAGATCAAGTTGAAGTTTCTCACTTTTGTTAGCTAATAAAGATGTATTAATAGTATATCCAGGACAAATCGTTATTACTTTAACTTTATATCGTTTATAATATTCATCGCCACTCAAAGATCTAGATAAACCGATTACTCCATGTTTGGTAGCAGTATAAACAGGTTTACTCTGCATAGCTTGCAGGCCAAGAATTGAAGCTATATTAATAATGAAGGCTTCATCGCCTGATTTATGTTTTGGCAAGTGTTTCATCATTGCTGAAAGGCTACCATGGATAACAGCACCCTAAAAATTAAATGGAAATGTTAAAGATCATTTATTGCTTGAGGTAAAGTGTAGCGTGTCTTTTGAGAACCACAACTATTAATCAAAATTACTTGTTTTTTTGATTTTTAAATACGATTCAATTCATTAAAATAGGATATCCTGTTTTGTTTGTGAAACATAGAAATGATTCAATTCAAGTGTGTATATACGTATGAGAATATATTCAAGAACATATGTATTTCATGATTCATTAAATTAATATTATTTGTACACCAATGGTATTATTAAAGTTAATAAAATAATAATTTTCGTAGACCTTTTATTATTAAAATAAAAAACTTACCAAATTTAAAGCAAGTGATGTTTCCCACTCAATTTCATTTACAATTCCAGCATTATTAATTACAATGTCAAGTTGGTTAAATTTTTTTATTGCAGCTTCGAATGCATCTAAAATTTTTATTTCGTTATTATTATCGTTTATTACTTATTTGATTATAAATTCAAAGTACGAATCATATTTTACCTTCAAATTGTTGTTTATCGGTAATGTCAGCTTTAACAAAAATTGCCTTATTTATACCATAATTTTGTTCTATTTCTTGTAGCAATTTTGTAGCGGCAGTTTCCGAAATATCGATAATAGCTATTCCCTTAATAAAAATTAATTGTTAGTTAGTTACTCTTAAGTTATGAGAAATACTATACGTACTTTCAATCCATTTTTGAGTAATTCTCTTACAATTACTGCTCCAATACCTCCAGTTCCACCAGTAATTAAAGCAACTTTTCCGTTAACAGGATTCATTAAATCTCTATACTATGGTCTGTTATCAATGAAACAAAATGAAAGTACATCAGCTATAACGTAAATATCTATATATGTATTGATGTATCGGTTCAAGAAAAAATGTTATCAAGTGATAAAGTCTTGTTTTGATACTACAAGGTCGTGGGACTTAGAAAATAGTGACGCTATAAAGGAGTATCGCTATGTCCAAGTTTTTGAGTATTATAAGTGAATGGAATCGACACTTTTTTTTCTAATTTGAGTTAGTTTTGTTTTAAAAACCGAGCTGTCGTTATAGACGAGTTCTACTGTATATGGTTTATTAACTCCACCAGCAGATTATAGAAAGTCATGTCAAGTATTGAGAAGTTAAATTATTGGGTAGGTTCAGCCAGACTAAGCGCTACAACGGTTGTACGCTCAGACTAAAAACCGCTGTGTGTTAATTAGTTACAACAGTTCTGCCTTCGCTGAACGACACAGCTGACGATATGCTGGAACTGGAACTACTCACAATGCTTAGCAAAGTTGTCAACCGTTGACAGCTGTTGTAAGCTCTTAGTTTCGCTGGGCACACCCATTGTTGATGTAATGTATTGGGTCAGTGGTGGCCAAACCTTATGGTGACAGGCGCCATATACCGCATATCATAAATACTTGAGAGCTGCATATGTTAAGGATAAGTACATACATAATAAAATCAGCAAACTAACAAAATATTATTACATATGTGTATGTACCAAGTTTATAAAAAGATATTGTATTGGTATACAGGAGAGTCAATAAGAGTATAGAAAAGCAGCAATTTGGAAACTGTTGGTATAGAATTTTACAAAACTAGTAACTATCGGAAAACTGTAAAAAATGGCACCCTGTAAAACTTGTGAATGCTTTTATTCCATTAACTGGATCTACTGTGGCCATGTTCCTTCTAAATTAAAAACGAATCCAATCAGAACCGTCACATCCTTCTTAAAACATTGGTTCTTATGAGAATCTACGGTTGAAATTTTTGTCACAAGCTTCCGAAACCTTACACAGCCGTCACTTTATGCTTGTCAATGACAGTGTTTTAATAAAACTTATCATAAAAGAGGGGAAAGTTGTCCTACGTAAGCTCTTCAATTTAAAGTACCTATAAGCATAAATATGGTCTAGGAAGTTTGTTGAGATCTTAATAAAAAAGAAGCTGTGTAGATTTTTTCTCCTAGAGTTATCCTGTCCCTTTCTAAAGAAAGAGAAAAAGGATACCTATGCACCCTTATGAATAAATATTGCAGAGTATAAAAGATGTAAAAATGTTTGTTAAATGTAAATTTGCATTAATTGTTAATAACAATCCAAATATACACTCAACAAGATATAGGCAATTTTGAAGTTGAGCAAATAAATTCATATCAGTAAAAGTTACTTGGTAAAGGATTAACGAAACACATGAGTCTGTTAAACCTGAGTAAAGTAATACCCCTGTGTAATTATACTTGAACTTTGTCAATGATGTACAGATATAAAGGTACTATTTATTTCCACTATATGTATAATTAAATGTGAATCATAATGACAGTCTCTATTGGTGTTTAAATAGTAGAATTACCTACATATAACAGCATTATAGTGCAGTAGTCCTTAATGTTATACATCTTTTTATTAGTCCTTAAAATTCCTAAAGTCGCACACCTAAATGTCCATTTAATTAACATAATTTGACTAAAAGACAATTACGTTACGTGAAAGTTACACTAACATAGGACAAGGTAAATTTAAAACCCTCCCACTAAAAGTTCTCACGTGTAATCCAGAAGATACGTTAACAATTGTCAGTTTGAATATGCAGGTAGAACAAATAACAAGTAACAAATATTTTTGAATTAGCTTTGTTTTTAAATTTATTTAGTTTTGTTGTATTTTTTTGAAAAAAAAAAGGACAAAAATGTGCGACATAAGTTTTACACGTAAATTCGGTCCGGTTCTTGTCCTAATATTTTTTTTAACACAAGTGTCGACTAGTCCACAATTAGATACATTCCAGTATAATACGAATCCCAATCGAAATTATAACAATAATCCCCAATATCAACCGAGTGGATATGATACGAACAGAAACCCTCCTTATAATGTAGACCAAGTACGTCCTGATGATAATAATCGTTTCAATAATGATCGATTCAATAATGGTGACCGATTGAATGGTGATCGATTTAATAATGGTGACCGATTAAATAATGATCGATTGAATAATCGTGATCGGTTCAATGATGATCGATTTAATAATCGTGATCGTTTCAATGATGATCGATATAATGATAACAGATTCAATGATGATCGATATAATAGTGATCGATTTGATGATCGTGGTAATCGACAAAATAATGATAGGTACGGTGGTGATATTCGAGGGTTGTTACAAGCACTTGATGTACAAGCATCACAACAGTGTACAAATAATGTAGCAGCTCAATGGAATTTTGAGACGAATGTCAATCAAGCCACTCAACTTGAAGCGGTAAGTTGAATTTTTATATTTTACTTATTCGTCTTGTAATTCTCTTCGAAAGTTTTGAATCAAAACAGGAAATGTTCGTCTGGGAAAATTTATAAAATGGAGCGAAATTTTCCCGCAATTGTTTTACAATAAGATAGTTTTACTTTCAGTATGTTGTATATTATGTAAAGTAGATTGTTTAGAGTTTAGAGAACAGCTATTTAATATTCTCAGATCGATTTGAGAACGAAAATTCAAAAATTTTCTTAGTTTTCTCGTAAATATTTATAAAAAATATTTGATTAACATTGAACAAGGTTGAAGGTACTATAAAAATTATATTAAAACCATATTGGTATAGTAAAATTAATAGGTCTTTAAATTAGAAAATTTTCCCTTATTATACAGTATGTCCTTCATTTTGCCAAATAAATCAAAACTTGATAACAATAACGTTATAAAATATCAAATATGATAGAATAATAAAATTATAAATTCATCTCAAGTTCTCAAGCTTCAATAACAATTATTCTATTTTTATAATTATTTTATATTTCAAAAATCTTACAATAATATTAAACGTGTTTTAAAAACCAAATGATTTTCTGAAGGTTCTTTGAAAGTTCACAGAAAAAGGGACGGATTTTTTATCCTTATATGGAAATTACAATAAATTTATTGCAAATCATGTGAGCATCGTTCCAATATTTACGAAAATTACCTCATATTTTCGAACGCAACAAGAATCTTAAATGATATTATCAAATATAGAACAAATTATAATAACAACAACAACAATATCTTTCAGTTGATGTTACGAAATCATATAACGTAACCCACTAACATTGACATTAAACGTAGCAGAAGAATAAACTGTCTTGTCCTATCCTATGTTAGTTAAGTAACTAACTATTAATGAACAGTGATAATTTTCTAAATTATGAAATCTTATTTAAATGATACCTACCTTATGACAGATCATATAGTTATGTATATACCTACCTATGTAGACATATTTAATATGGTACGAGGGTAAAACAATAAGCTTAAATGGTGATTATTGTGAAATCTTCTGGGAATGACCATGAACTGTTCTTGAGTAGATTATAATAAAAGAGGGAAGAAGTAATAAGCAGAAAAATGTATAAAATTGCAACTGATAATAAATCATTTTTAAAAAATTACTATAATTAAAAGTTTAATAAAACCGAAATAATTTATACAAATTTCTAACTTGGCCCTACAACAGGAATTTTCCTGCAAGTTTAAGGTTGCGTTGGTAGGGCTAGGTGCTGACTGTTCTTTCCCGTCTCATCGTAGCCTAAGAAACCAAAACAGTGTAGATCACTATCTTTAGATCCAATTTTAACATTTAAAGGGACAAAATAATAAAATAGAGCTTGTTTCAAAGAGAAAAATTTCAAGTATAAGCTGTTTAATGGTTGATAAATAATTAAGTCGTCTATGGTAGAATAAGAACTTTACATTTCTTTTACAAGTTTCTTTGATGAAAGGTAGCTACAGAAATCTAGGGAATCGATTAACAGAGTGAGAATTTAAAAAATTATAAAACACAAGTGTATTTTCTACGTTCCATCTTAGAAGATATTCAGCGTTGATCCAATATCGCTACAAAATGCCACATTCCTATAAAATCAGGGTAAATTCATTCCACTTACTAATTGTTTTCGGACAATTATTTTGACGCCCATTCGATAGTTTTGAAAAATTACTTTCGTGAATCTTATCATATGTATTGTTTTTTAATGTGTTATGTCTTGGTTAATCATTGTTCACTTATTTAACGTAAACTCTTTTTAAAAATGTTTGATTTAGGGTAATTTCGGTAACATAACTGGAGAACAAGATCTCTAGAACTCCTGTTACCGCCTCACTGGTAACACTGTTTATCTAGAAATTCCTATTTTCATACAACAAATTGAAATGGGGAGATAGTTACAAGAAATGTGCAAAGATATTTATTAATTAACTAATACAGTGACTTTTGAGGCCTAAATACAGACTCTTTATTATCAACCTAAATAATAAAAGGACGAGCCACCGGTTTTATCCCTCTTTTACCTTCCTAATTAGAAAGATATACAAAAAAATTACATAATACGGAATACATTACATTTACTTATTTAACTATAAGTCAAAACAACAGTCATTTACAGTCAAAACATCTGCGTGCCAAAAATAATTCGTCTTGCAAAGAATCGTCTCAAGTTCTACCTTTAGGTTTTCAAATCTAGATCTTTAAATTGCTGTACGAAAATAGGAAATACACTTTTCAATGTATTCTCTTACCAAATATACCTTACAAGAAAATGGAATTGTAAGCTGAGAAAATCTCACATGGTTATCAAAAATACTAAAGATAAGAACCGAAAGAGAACCATTTCAGATACATATCTCTTAAATTTCATTCAGTACTTAACTAAATTCGACATGTTTTAGATTTACATACATACATACTATCAAACTTTTACTTTCAATATCCCACATTTTAATGGCTCCTTTTTTTTATTACCTTAATACCAGTACTTTTGTCAAAATAAACAATTAACAATTGCACAATTGGAAATGTGTTTACGTTGTACCTAATTGCATATTTATGATTTAAAAAAAAGACGGTTTCATTTACAGTAGTGGTAAAATAAATTTAAATTAACTAATTCATGTATATGGAAAGTAGAATGTGGTTGATAAAAGAAATGTTACAGGACAATGACACAATGACTTTGTTATCAACCAATATTTTTTTTCCATTTTCAATTTTCTTATCTATTATGACTACTATTATGGTTGGTTTTTGTAATTTACGAAAAACTTTCATATAGCATTGAAAGAAAGTTCGTGAAATGTATTGTTTAGATAAAAATTGAAAGGGGCCAAGTTTGTGAAAAGATAAATCTATATTTCTCATACACATGCATTTTAGTTCATGGACTTGTGCGAAATAAACACACCTCTGGCCGTATTATTTAATTAATTATTTAATTAATTAAACTGTAGATGAATGAGTTATAGTGTGATAAAGTCAATTATATAAAAATTAATTATCAAATATCTCAACAATACAACTTTTTAGTTTAAAGCTCGTATTAAAATAAACAGAAAAATTCCAGTCAGGCAAGAAAAAACTGTTTTTCTTATTTATTATATTTTCCAGTCTTTAATTATTATCTATTTTTTCCAACAAAATAATGATGTCTTGCTATAAATAAATAGAATAAGGTCATGCATGCTCAGACTTTATTACCTCAATTTAAAATGCGTCAATGTATTTCAACTTGATTCATTTTTTTTCTTCTATTGCTCGCCCTTTTGTTGTACACTGAATATGTATAGAATCTTGAAAAGACAATGTAATTGCTGAAGGCATTCATTATGTAATAATGTTCCGAATCAGAGGACAAACCTATTCTTAAGAAGAAGGAATAGAAGTAAATTAATTAACGGAAACAAAAAAATCAAGGTTAATTTAATTGTTTTATTAAATAATATGATTAAATACTTACATGTGTGTGTGTGTGTGTGTGTGGGTACACATACGCGCCCTAAATTAAACAGAAATCGTTATGCAAAATATGCAATTATTTTCACGTAAACAGTAGGTAATCTATTATATTATTTATGAATATTTTCATGCTCATTCACAGGTATTATTAGTCATTGATGGATGATGCCGGTCTGATTATTAATGAAATGAATAAGAAATGAGCAATATTGTCGCGTGTTATTTTTCAATTACTCTAATCATAACAAGTATTAATTATATTTTCAAGTTTACTTGAGATGTTTGTCATTTACCTAATGTAATAAAAGAAAAAGGTATAAAAAATGTACCTACAATATGATTAGGAAGTATGAAATTTAGAGCTAAAGGTTATAGTTTTTAAAAATTACGACACCCAGACTTTTTATTATTATACATTAAACGAAAAAAAAGGTAATACATGTAGTGTAATTATTTTTACAAAATTACCGTCTTTTGATTTACAAATAAACATACCTGTAACAGAAAAGCAGGAATTATAGAAAATTTTGTCGACAACGGATGCTGTGTTGTTATTAGTTAAGAATTATTAGATAAGTCATTGAAAAAGCATTTAAATACAACAACTTAATTCATATGTTATAATGATCCTCCTGTTGTACGTGAAACGCAAACATTGCTATGTTTCCCATTTTTATAAATTCGTTCATTCCAGGGGTGGACTTACCACTAGTTATTATGTAAATTTATGAATTGAATTATGTACCTACATGTGTGAATTATAATTATAATTACAGACAGAGCCGTAACTAGCATATAGCCAATGTGGCCCCAGCCGCAGACACCGGGCCTCTATAGACGGTGAAGATTGGTTTGCGGACCTGAATAGGGTAAAATCGTAACGTTCACCCACTGTGAAAACACATCAACTAAAAAGAACAGAACTGAAGGGATGATTCTCTTACATTACCCTTTATTTTCTGAAAATAGGGCGTAATTTTTGTGTTTAGCCATAGGCGCTAATAGTTCTAGTTACGGCTCTGATTACAGAGCCCTATGTTTATTATAACTCAAGTTAAACGCTCCGGTCTGTCTCTCCTCGAATAATACCACCTGTACCTATGTTTTTATTCAATAGTCGAGAGCATGCTGGTAAATATACCTATAATCCGAATGCCATTTAATTAAACTACGGTTTACAATAATGCTGCGTATTTATTGTTGAAGTAATCTCGTGAAATATTATTATAAAATTGCAAATTGTTTATTTTTATCTACTATTATTAAAATTACATAATAAAATCGATTTCAATCGTCTATCAATAAAACTCATGAATATTTCTTTATAAAATAGTCGCATGATGTATGTTTTCAGCCGCTCCTATTCACGATTTTCACTTGATTTCAACGAATTTCATAAATTTTTCTATAATTATTCCACGTACATCAGTAAACAAAGTAAAATATAATAAAATTATATTGATCACAAAAGAAGGATTTCAAGGATATTATAATAATTGAATATACATAAACAAGGTGATGATTCTATAAATGAAACGAACTAATTGCAGTCTATTATTAATTAATTGTCAATTTTTATTCACTATAAATCATAATGATTCGTAATAAGTAATTATGAATTTAAATAGTTTAATTAAGTATGTTTTTATTCAACAGCTTAATGCCCAGCAAGTCTATTCAGAATTTCAACATGGTATATGGGAATTGTTGAATAAAGTCTCCCTGGAACGTATTCCAAATCCATCAATTTATCGACAGATTAGATATTTATCGATTGTTGGACCTGCAGCTTTAGCACCTGATCAACTAGATAGGGTAAGTATAGTCTCCTGGTCAAAGATCTCTGAGAAATTGCCTTCTTAACTTCCTAATATTTGGGGTGCGGATCATTGATGATTCGTAATAGGCAAGCCTGTCAGAAATGTCCTTAAATTTAGAAAGACTTCTTATAAATAAAAGTTATCCTCTTAATAATATAATTTTTTTTAATATGCAATTGCTTGATCAAATATTCTCCTGAAACTCACAATCAGATAACGAAGTTTCTGTGTTTTTAAGTAATCGTGAAATAAGTCAGCTCTAAACAGGACGCTTAAGTCAAATGCAAATACCACATAAAAACTCAAAAATGCTAAGAAAAATTAGGAAAAGAGTCAATATTCCTTACGTTATGAACATCTTTCATACCATTGCTCTATTCTCTATCGTCTATTCTGTGTCAAGGCACAGCCACAATTTCTCTACATTTCTATTGGCACAGCCACAATTTCTCTACATTTCTATTGGCACAGCCACAATTTCTCTACATTTCTATTGGCACAGCCACAATTTCTCTACATTTTTATTGGCACAGCCACAGTTTCTCTACATTTTTATTGGCACAGCCACAATTTCTCTACATTTCTATTGGCACAGCCACAATTTCTCTACATTTCTATTGGCACAGCCACAATTTCTCTACATTTGTATTGGCACAGCCACAATTTCTCTACATTTCTATTGGCACAGCCACAATGTCTGTACAAGTTTGTCAATTATATTTAAATCAATGAGAAGATTGTCCACGAAAATAGCATGATGACTTGTTTACAGAACACCATTTACCTATCAAAATAGTCCTCATTGACAACGACTATTTAAAATAATCGATAGAGAATCCCACCGGCTTTTCACTGTAAAGGAGTGATAAATACAAACGACAGTGGAAAAGCAATTTTTTAAGAAACTTTGGGCAAACTATAGTATACGAATTACTGGAACTTTAACAATTACTTTTAATCAAATGTATGCAACAAGTTAAACAACAAAGGATTGAGTTTCACCATTTAAATTATAGAAGTCAAACAAAAGAGGAATCTTAATTAAAATCATTAGCGTTATAAGAAATTTTTCCAACAATGTTCCAGAGATAATTAAAGTATCGATTTCAAAATTCAAGCAAAATGAAACAAACACTAATTTAAATTTTGTTATTTATTCCATTATTATGAGAATATAATTATCTATTATTTAATTACAGTATAATCGCCTGATTAATGATATGTTGGCTGTTTATAACACCGCTTCAATCTGTGCACTACACGAGCCATTTAGATGTGGTCTTCGCTTACAACCTGATTTAACAACAATTATGGCCGAAAGTCGCAATTGGGATGAATTACAATATGTATGGACGGAATGGCGTCGGAATACAGGACAAAATGTTAAGGAAACTTATGAACAAATGATAACATTATCGAATGAAGCAGCTCGATTAAATAGTAAGTTGAATGAGTGGCTCTTAACATTTTCTTTACCACAGACTCCCTTTAGGTATATAGGTATCTTTTGTTATCGCGGTTCTTCAAGATTTAAAACTCTAAAATGCCTTAGTGGACCCCTTGTGAGAATATCGCAACCCCTAGGGGTCCACGAACCATTGTTTAAGAACCGCTGAGTTATACGATCAAAAGAATTTGTACATTCATTTAATTAGTTTATCTAGCGTTGAGGAATCTTTCCTGAACGCAATTTCTATTTTATTTCCTAATTCAAGTAAAGACGGTTGTGTCTGATATTACATCATTACGTTTTCTATAGTATTATATTCAATATGTCATTTTTAATGGTAAAAGTTAATTGTTGTGGAAAAATAGAAATATAGATATAATATGTCACATTTAATAAATAGCAATGCAGTTTCCTAATGACTGTCTTTATAAATCATTGGAGTACAGGGGCGTAACTATAGTAGATACAGTAGATTCTCGATTTTTCGGGAGCTGAATAACCGGGAAACGGATCAACTGGGATCCATTCAACATTACAATTAATTTATATTTAATCCTTTGAAGTATAAAAATAAACATACAAACTGGGCATACTTAAGAGCATTTATCACTGAAGGCTTAGAAATGTAGGAAGCTCATTAAATTTTCTGTTTTTGTATTTATTGTAGTCATATTGAGGAATCGATCATTTCATGAAATGCCAGGATCCTACTCCCAGTTAGATGGCGAGAACTGGTTTCATTCCCAAGGCCTCTATCACGCCATAAATCCCAGTCAAACAATTAGGAACAGTATACAATATGCCGATAGTCTAAGAAATGACGAATTTCCCGATGTGACTACAACATATGTTATTTAATTTATAAGAATATTTTTATTATAATGTTTCTATGGAACAATTGTTACGCCGCTGTCACTCTTACAAGATTTGTTGCTATTCTGTTTCAATAGAAATCGTCCAAATAAGAAAAATATGATCTACTCATTATTGTTCAGATGATTAGAATTTCTCTTTTCAATAAGACTCTAGACATTCTCAACACTATACAAAATACACGGAATATATAGATTCTCTTTTTTTTTTGAAAAAAAATCCAGATTTTACCGACACCGCTGAATACTGGAATTTTCCATTTGAATCATCTACATTAGAACTGGATTTGGAAGATGCATGGGAAGATGTGAAACCATTATATGAACTATTGCACGCTTATGTCAGACGACGTCTACGTGATTATTATGGACCGGAAAGAATCAGTCGTCAAGCACCCTTACCAGCACATATTCTAGGTAATATGTGGTCGCAATCATGGGTGAATATCTTCGATATTAGTCAACCATATCCAGGACAGAAATTTTTAGATGTTACCCCGGAAATGATACGACAGGTAAAAATGCTATTATTTATTTCAAGTGGAAATCAGAGTGGAAATTCTTGATGAAACACGCTTATTTACAATTAAATATATTACAACAAATTATTACATCAGGTGTCCTTTGTTATTAGTAATATTGCAAAAATTCTTTTTCGGTTTCTTTTTGAGGAAATTGTATCGAAAATTATTACTAAAAGATTCATTGAAATTAAAGGAAGTAAAGTTTATAAAAATATATATATATGAAAAGTGAAAGTTGAAATCTAAGTGTTACGATTTCAATCATCTTTAGATTTAATTACATTAATTATGCCAAGAAAAAAACACAAACGTTTTATGAACAATTTTTGATTTATTGACAGGGCTATACACCATTAGATATATTCAGATTGGCTGAAGATTTTTTCGTTTCTTTGAACATGAGTGCCCTACCTCTCGATTTCTGGGGTGGATCAGTTTTAGAAGAACCACTCGATAGGGTTGTTTTGTGTCAACCATCTGCATGGGACTTCTGCAACAGACGTGATTATAGGTTTGTTACATTTTAATCTCAAAAAAAAAATAGTGTTAATGAAAAAAATCAACAATTTCAGGATTAAAATGTGTACGAATATCAATATGAAGGATTTAATCACTGCCCACCACGAAATGGCACATATTCACTATTTTATGCAATATAAAAATCAGCCAAAAGTGTTCAGAGATGGAGCTAATCCAGGTAATTCCACGGTTTATACTAAATATGTTGTAATATGCTTATAAATATTTTTAATTATTTGGAATCACTGAACTGAGAATATGAATATTTAAATAGATCGTTATTTCCATTGTTATAGATTTTACGTAATTTTTGCAACAACTGAATCTCATTAATCAATAAATCAGATCTTTTGAGTAATTTTCATTATTATTAAATTAATTAGTCAAACGTTATCTAATAAATCAACTCCTTATCGATAATTAATAAGTGAAACAACTTTCTCGTTAATTTCACGTTTATATTATACATTGTAAATTTTTATTACCGTTATCATCCGTACGGGCTCATAAACAACATGTGTAACAACAACAACAGCAACAAATTGTAAATTCAGTGAAAGTGAAAACAACATTCATTCGTTAAATTTAACTTTGCAATGCACATATACACCATATAATTGTTCTAATACATTTTTTTTTTATAATTCTACTTCCTATATTGTTTTTCAACACGTAATTAAAAGGAAATTGTAATATTTGCAGCATTCCATGAAGCTATTGGTGAAGCAATTGGTTTATCAGTTGGTACACCGAAACATCTTCAAACTTTAGGCTTAGTCCAGAATTCAGTTGAAGATACAACTGTTGATATTAATTTCCTATATTCGATGGCTTTAGATAAAGTGGCGTTTTTACCGTTCGCTTATGTAATGGATAAATGGCGGTACGATGTCTTCAAAAGGGGTATAAGGAAGGAACAATACAATTGTCAGTGGTGGAGACTTAGGTAATTCGTTAATTTTAATAAATTTTCAAAATTCTGATTTTATTGAATTTAGTGAACAATATATGGGAATCAAACCGCCAGTACTTCGATCAGAAAGAGATTTTGATCCAGGCGCCAAATATCACATCCCTGCCAATATTCCTTATTTAAGGTAAGTTAAAAATAAGTTAATATCTATAAGAAAATAATTTTTTAATAACAAACATCACATAAAAAGGCAAAATAACAGATAATACTGATAAAGAATAAAAAAAAAATAGTACAAAAAAGTTAGCATAAATTTTTATGTAATATCACTAACTACTTATTCTAATGGCCACCGTAATCTTGTCCGCCTCCATAATCTTGACCGGCGCCACTAAATCCGTAACCACCTCCTCCATAAGATAATTCCTGACCACCGCCTCCATAAGACAATTGATGACCACCTCCTCCATAGGATAATCCATGACCACCTCCAATTCCTCCACCTAATTCCTCGCCACCTCCATGGTGTTCTTCATGGACAGGCACAGCTACAGGGACCTTAACAGGAACTGGGACATGTTTCTCTACTTCAACTGGTACTTTTTTGATAACTTCATATGGTACTGGATTGAAAATTGGAATTTTTACTGGATATGGTGCTGGTTTCTCAACTGGCACAGGAATATTCTTTTCAACTGGATAAGGCACTGGATATGGGACTTTAACTGGATATGGTTCTGGCTTTTCAACTGGATAAGGGATTGG
This sequence comes from Iselma pallidipennis, assembly GCA_037464855.1. Lineage (NCBI taxonomy): Eukaryota > Metazoa > Arthropoda > Insecta > Coleoptera > Meloidae > Iselma > Iselma pallidipennis. The sequence goes on along the minus strand of JAZBHA010000298.1, from coordinate 59,578 downwards.
TCGTTCCACTGGCACTTTAATTGGATAAGGGACTGGTTTATGAACAGGATAAGGAATCTTCTTTTCAACATGTACCGGGTACGGCTTAGGAATATGTACAGGATATGGCCGATCTACTTTTACTTCTACTGGGTATGGTACAATTTTTTCAACTGGATAAGGCTTCGGTACATGGATTGGAACTTTAACTGGCACAGGGATTTTCTTTACGACTGGATATGGAGCTGGGACATGCACATGATATGGAACATGAATAGTCTTTTCAACTGGATATGGTTGTGGAACTAAAACTTTAACAGGATAAGGCTTATCAACATGGACTTTATATGGGACATGAACAGGCTTCTCGACAGGATAAGGCTTATGAATAGGTACTGGCACTTTTACGTGAACAGTTACAGGGACTGGTACTTTCTTCTCGACTGGATAAGGTGCTGGCACATGCACAGTGATGGGATATGGAACTTTCTTCTCAACTGGAACTGGTACCTTCTTTTCAACTGGATAAGGCACACCAACATTTTTAACAACTGTGACAGTCTTGGAATGATGCTCTTCATGACCGCCTCCAATATCACCACCACCATAACCGTATCCACCACCGCCTCCATAACCATGACCACCTTCTAATCCCTCACCGCCTCCAAAACTATGACCACCTTCTAATCCACCGCCGCCTCCAAAACCATGACCACCTTCTAATCCACCACCGCCTCCGAAACCATGACCACCTCCGTATCCCAAAGCCAAGCCGCGTTTATCTTGTTTCTTATCGGCTGGTGCAGATTCGACAGGTTTCGAGTCAGTGGCTTTTTGCTTTTTATCTTCCGCACTTACTATAAGAAGAAGTGCGTAAAGCGCTGAATATCCCTGAAAATGAAAAATAAAATTGATAGTAATTTCCGTAATTGATTCAATTTCACTATATCATTCACAGTTACGTGCACATAATAATTATTTTCACTTTTGATAAATCACGTACACCATATGTCACTTTTGTGTGGTTTCTACTTACCAGTAACTTCATTGCCGTACGTGTAATGTTTTTCTAGCCGAGTGTATGATCAATGGCACACACCTTCGGCTTTTATATAGAAGCTTCAACACTTTCGCTTTAGACGATGAGAGGGGCCATCAAACGTCCACTTCAACACAAAGACACCCTCCTTCCTCGAAAGTTTTAAATACAACATTAATAATTAAGTAATAGATCAATATGCAGTATTTCCAATTAATCTGCTTAACTAGTCTAAACAACATATAGAAAACTCCTTTAATCCATGGAATTTTAATAGAAAAAAAATGTTTTATTCGTACTTTTCTAATATATACCTACCGGAAGTAAGTGATTTTTCAATGAATGACAGACCGGACATGTCCGCTAGCAGTTATTAGAATTTAATTGCGCAAGGGACTATAAGGTGTTTTCAGGTTTCTAATTTAGAGCACTTCTTTTTGTGTGATGTTCATTAATTTTACAAAAATATTAAACAGTTAGATTTTTGTCTCAATTATCGTGACTTTTACAAATTTACAGGCTAGTGATTGTTTTTCTGAAAGTTGAGACAATAAATAGGACTCGTTAAAATGATTAAAATTCAAATAAATCGAAACATTAAGTAATTTTTGTTCAAATTAAACAGGTAATTGTAATTAAAGAAAATTATAAGATATAGGTATCAGATTTTTACAGATAAAGCAATTATCTAACTATTTTGTTACCGTCTATTAAATTTATTCTGGAATAAATTTAACAGTTTATTAGAAGAAAAGAATTAGGTTTAATTAGATGAATGTTAAGTATTAAAATTCAAATCAATAGTTAGTGTAGAAAGTTTCTACATATTCTCTTTTTTCATAGAAAATTAGATTAAAATATTAAAATAACTAGCAAGTTCTTAGCGTAATTATTCTGTTACGTAACAGTGCGATTATTCGAACTAAAAAAGAAGCATCCTACATGCTGACACAAGTGTCTGATTATTGTTAACAAATGTATTTATACAGATATTAGTTATATGAATAGAATTTGTCATAAATAACTAATTAATTATCAATATTTTTGTTAAGAATCAATTTTATTACATAGCATGAAAACAGCATATTTTAATAACATTTCAAACTAGTATTAATAACAATTACAAAAAATAACAAATCATATAAAGTGTTATTGATTGGAAACATTTTATTTCAAACTTTCTATGTTTATTTCTAAAAAGAAAGCGGTGCTTGATTCGAAATAAAACCACTAATTATTTTAATTAATTATAAATTTCAACAATAATATAAATAACAGTCGAAATAATAACAATATTAAAACGATAAATAAAAGAACAGATCACCATTTTCCAATAATATCGTCTTCTTCGTTCTATTTCAGCATTCCTTCATATTTCCCTTCATCATTACCAAGTACCGGAATCTCTTTTTTAATAGCTATAGGAATTTTTTTCTCTACCCAATACGGAACATGTCTAATAACTTCATATGGTACCGGTCGTTCCACTTTAACTTTGACAGGATATGGTACTTCTTTAATTATAGGAGTGTGTATTTTCTTTTCGATAGGAATAGGTTGTGGTATTTCAATCTTGACAGGATAGGGTATCTTTTTCTCAATAGGAATAGGGATAGGGTTCTCGATATAAACTTTAACCGGATAAGGTTTTTCAATTGGAACGGGAACGGGGACTTTTTTCTCAATTTTAACAGGATATGGTTTAACGACAGGATAAGGTACAGGATGATCGTATGGTATTTTAACAGGAATACGAACAATTTTTTCAACTGGATATGGTTTAGCTACATAAATCGGTACTTTAACAGGAAATGGTACTTCTTTTTCGACAGGATATGGTTGTGGTATTTTGACTTCAATTGGAATTTTAATTTCTTTTATTACAGGATAGGGTTTTGGTTCTTTTTTTACGACAGGATAGGGTTGATCAACATGAACAGGAATTGGTACTTTTATGATTTTTTCGATTGGAACTGGCTTATGTATAGGTATAGGGATTTTTATTAATTCTCTAACAGGATAATAGGTTTTCTTCAAAACAGGATAAGGATGTGGTACAGGAACTTCAACTGGATACGGAACTTTTTTTATAACTGGAACACGAATCTGTTTCTCGACAGGATAAGGTTCTTCAATGTGTTTGACGATAGTTACAATTTTTTCTTTGTGGTGAGGTTCGGGTGAATTCCAAAAATCAGATCCCATTTTCTTCCACTTATGCTCATCTTCAGCAATCTTTAAGCCAGTTGCTTGATAGATATTCCCAAAACTGGTTAGATCTAAGTGAGATAAATGTCGTTTTTGTTGATTATTGTTGAAAGTGGCGTTAGATATTGTTAAGAACAAGGCGAAAACTAGCTGAAATTTAAAATTCACTATTTAGAAATATCATCAACTTTTTCACAAGTATACACTTACAAAACGCATTTCGGTTAATTGTAGCTAAAATTAATTATTACTAATATGTCACCTTTGATAAGGCGATATTTATACTTTTGTAGCGCCCTTCCATTTGCTCTGAATTTGGAACAAATTATATTTTGAGCAATCATTACTGGAAATATCATCAGACAACTGTTTTTAATTATTTCATCTGATGAGGAACTCCGATAAATAGATACCTTTTCCTAGCAATCATTTTTATGTCTTAGGGAATGGCGCATCAGTAAAAAAAGTAAATTATTGCTACATATATACAGCAATATAAAGATAATTTCCAGGTGTATGTTTCACTTTCAGTTCGTTCGTCTTGTTTTATTTTGAACACTAGAAAACTGATTGAATTTAACTATCGTTGTTAAGGACATTTTGTTATGTATATTTATTTATTTCTGATTTAAGATTGTTATTGATGTTTCGTGGATGTACTTTTAAAATCATACGTCTATGTCACTTTCCTCTTCTTTCTTCAAGGAAGTGCCAGTTTTCATTAGCAACAAATTGCGGAGGTATATCAAAATAGATCCTTAAATATTTATTTATATTCGCTTCAGATATTGATAGGAAAAAAACAAGTAGACACACTTGACTTTGAATCCAAATCGTGACGATTTTACTTTCATCAACATTTACAAGTAAACGTACCAACCCACATAACTAGGAGGCATATACTAATTTTGCTTGTGTTTTTTTTTTCAAGATCGTCCTTTTACGACTTTCATCTATTTTCAATTATTAGTGATTGGTGTATCTATCTTTTTCCATTACATGTAAAATATGTATAAATAAAATCAAATTAAATTTACAATTACACAATTTATTTTATACATATATAGGTACATGATATATACGTATAAAATTATACATATATGTAGATAAACATTTCACTTCCAACTAGAAGCATGCGTAGATATTTTACAACATTCTCTCTCTTTAAATGCAACGGAAGTTTCTTCTAGATTAGAAGAAATATACATAAAAGTAGTTCATGCATGGTAAACACAATAATAACATTATGCAATATAGAAGTCGAACTCCGTATTGTCCAACTATGTATACAAGTATGTACAGTGCCGTAACAATCACCCTTGTAACCCCTGTAATACGGGTGGGGGCCGGATGAAATTTGCTGCTCTGATAACTGTACCAAGTTCTTCTTTTTGTAATACATTTATAACAAATCGTCTTAATCTAGAAAATCTGCGCGAGTCCATAATGTTTGCGTTACGGTACTGTATACCAGTATGTATTACAATAAAACAGGAAACTGAAGAAAATCGACGATTTTCGAATTGAACAAGATATTAGTAAACTACGTGCAATGCATCTATCAATTTTTGAAATTCCAGCTTTCTATATGTAGGTACATTCCGAAATTACCGAAATAGGTTGCCAAATTTGTAAATAAAAATGTATGAGAAGCAGTGTCGTAACTATGCACCGGTGCCGCATCGAACCGCATAAAGATTCAATCGAGTCCTGTCGGAGCCTACAAACAGGGTCGTATTCAAGTATAGAAATATCAAGTGTAATCGCGAAGTCTCACTTTAAATCGTATTTCATGTTTTACTAGGCCTTAGTAGAAAAAGTGTTTTTTTTTTATAATTAAAGAAAATTTTTGAAGTTGAGCCCTAAATCTGAAGTTACACCACTGAAGGAAGCAAAAATTACTGTTTCCGCGACACATACCTACATGCAAAGATTTTCTTTTGTTAATTATATATTTGTTTTTTTTCCAAACTAGTTTCATTCTATGTTTCTTTAATTTTAATTGGTCATTAACACTATTCTTGCGATGATGAAGTCATAGGAGGATTTTGTATGGGATGATAAATAGAAGAGAGAGTACAGTTAGGTGTTACTTTTAGATAGTTTTTGTGGTATTTTTCGACAATTTGTATTTGAATCCAACAGTTTCTACTGATTAGGTACATATGCTAAAGCGGACTTTAAAGCTAAATTCTGATAGAGAAAGAGGGCGACTATGCATAACGTATAACAAACAATTCGCGCAGTTTGCCTTATTTCTCTAACATAGTTTAACGCTAAAGTTCACCATAAAGTGTGTAGGTGCGGAAACTCTCTATTATCTGATATGGTTAACAAAAAGACGCAAAATTTTAGTCGTCAACCTTGTTTATTAAACAAGTTTTTGAATATTTACTCAAGAGACATACATAAACAACAAGTTTTAATTGCTCCAATTTAAACTTTTTCTTTCTTATAGTTTAATTACTGTGTCAATAAACTTTTAATTAGTAATTTCAAAAATTAAAACTATAAAGAAAGTATAAATTTATAGTAACAACAACTACGAAATATATTTATTTGAATGTTTCTCGAAAGATCATTTAAAAGATAATTATATAAATCTATTGTAGATAAAATCAAAAACAGCGTTAAAGTTTCTGCAACCAATAAATTCAAACACTGTAGAAACAGTTCGCTATAGGTGTAACATAGATTTACAACAACGAAAGTATAGAAATTATACATAGTATAGTCCGTTTCACGAGAAAATTCCATGCGGGAACGGACCGTGCTTTTTGGAGGTGTAGAACTAAAAACAGTTTGGGAGCTCTATTAAAAGAGATTAAAATATTAATACTATGCTTCACCCATCCCTATTCACCTAATGTTAAAATAACCCCTGCTTCGTAATGCTCTACATTTCAGGATCCCACATTAAGCGTGGTCTGACTGTATCAATACGTATCAAGTGTATGGAGCATCTCCAATGAACCTTTCATGTGAAGCGTTCAAATTGTCCATTTTTTGAAATTTGGAATGTTACTCCAAAAGATAAATTCTCTAGTTCCCATTTATTCTCACAAAAACACAATATAGGTCAGTCTCATAATCAGCTTTCAATTAACTTTAACTTGTAAAGTCATATTCTTCGCCTATAGCTCCACCCGCATGTTTGTACACATTTGCTTATGTAAATTATGTAGGAACATATATACCTAATCTAGTCCACGTTTTTACACACGCTATGAACTCAGAATGTGATTTTACAAGTTAAAGTTAATTTAGCGTTGATTATGAAACTGACCCTATGTCTAATAAAATTTAATTAACCCCTGGCCATTAATTTTAGATTTTTCATTCGGATATACTGTCCTCCTCCGAGTGTTGGAAGGGTTAAATAAAATTTCCGGTCTTTATGAATAAAATACTCACAACACCGTTGTAGAACGTATAGTTTATTATTTCCAAATTCAGATTACATGAGAGATATAATTCATTTGTGGTACGAACAATAGTATTGTAATTAGCAAACAAGGTGTGTGTTTTGTATTTTTTAAAAATACAGTAATATTTGTTGCCTATAAGAAAACTCTCTGAATTCATAGATTTCACTTTCTCAAGAAAATGATTGTTTTTCGTCAAATATCTTCAACTTTCCATTCATGTTGTATCAAAACGGTTCAACACTTATTGTTAGAGGTTCGTGTCCTGATCGATTATTAGAATTCTTAATTGTTTGAAAAATATAAAAATATCCTTACACCCCGATGATTTTCAGGATGGTTATTATATAACAAAAATGATGTTCTTTTAATCACTGTAATTCCAAATTTGACACAATTATTATAAGAATAATGACATAAATAATTGTTTTGGCCGTCGTTTGTTGTTTCATAAAAAGTGAAATTTCTCGGGGAATTTTCACAGTATAATTTTCTTTGCATGTATTGTGATTATTATAAAGTTGTTTTGTATTATGTTGTATCACATTATAGAGAATTTATGACATATTTTCATGCAATGATTATATGTATTACCATATTGCTGACAATAATATTGTGTGAAAGTGATTAATGTTTGAAAAATAATGTTTCATTTTAATTAAATTATTTATTATTATTATAGAGAAATATAAGTTACAAGGATTCTAGGTAACTAATTTGGCATTTTTATAAATAATGAACAAGTAATATTTATAAAAAAATAAACAGAATTTTCTCATAGAATATTAACATATATATAAATAGTTAATTTGAGATTATACAAGAAAACACACATAGTGTGGATCACTGAATTTAATGTCCATAGTGTCCCTGTTGTGCATAGTGGCCATAACTTTCATATTGTTGGACAACTGGAACAGCAACTGGTACTTTAACTGGAACGGCGACTGGTTTTTCAACAGCATAAGCTACTGGTTTTTCAACTGGAACAGCGACAGGTCTATCAACTGGAATTTTAACTGCATAAGGCACTGGTCGTTCAACAGCATATGGGATATGTCTTTCGACTGGATATGGAGCTGGCACTGGTACTTTCACAGCAACTGGATATGGTCTATCAACTGGGACAGCATAAGGTCTGTCAACAGGTACTTGAACTGGATATGGTACCAATTTTTCAACAGGTACAGCAACTTTTCTTTCAACATGAACTGGATATGGTTGTGGTACATGTACTGGATATGGACGATCAACTGGGACTTTTACTGGAACATGGACATGTTTCACAACTGGATATGGTTGTGGTACGTGCACTGGTACTCTAACTGGATATGGTACTGGTTTTTCAACTGGATAAGGTTGTGGCACTGGAACTTTTACTGGGACGGCAATACGTTTTTCAACTGGATATGGTTGAGGCACTGGAACTTTGACAGGGTATGGTCTGTCAACAGGCACTTTAACTGGAACATGTACGATTCTTTCAACTGGATACGGTTGTGGTACCGGAACTGGAACTTGAACTGGTACTTTAACTGGATAAGGTACTGGTTTTTCAACTGCATAAGGTTGAGGGACAGCTACTTTGACTGGATAAGGTACATGTTTCGTGACTGGTACAGCAATATGTCTTTCAACTGGATATGGAACTGGTACTCCTTTAACTAATGTAATGGTCTTTTCTACTGCTGTTGAATGACCAAGATCAATGGCACCATAACCATAATGTCCAATAGCATTAGGTTCTAAACCAACTGAATAACCACCAACTGCACCCTGACCAACCAAATAACCGTGATCGATATCACTACCATATCCATAACCCAAACCCAATAATCCACGTTTTGTTTGTTTCTTATCATTAACGGCGTTATTCTTCTTCTCCTCAGCCTCGGCACTAACGGCCACTGCTGCGAGGACTAAGATTGATAACAGTAGCTGTAAAAAGACAAATAAAATTTCATTAAAGTCCAGTCTTCAATTAAAAATGATAAACACTCAAAACACTTTTCACTTGATCACTTATAATCACACCACATCGTTAACTCACCAGAGGTTTCATAGTAGAAGGCATAAGAGTTCTAGTAGTTCAAGAACTGAACTGTATGGTGTTTGGGGGCCTTCGCCGACTTTTATATTACCGAGCGACTTTCGCTCACTTACTATTGGGGTATTCTACCGCTCCCGTAACAACACAACTACACCACATTGTGTAAAATTCTTCTCCCTCTCGATAGTTGATCCGATTCATAGTTTTTGAGAAAGTCGTTTTTCAGACATACGCACACATACAGGACGCTGCGTGTCCTTTACGTAATATTCAAGTATATGCATTTTGCGCGTCAGTTGGCACACGGACATCTATTTGTAAATAATCTCCTTCTTCTTGTTTAATATAAAGTAATTATAATAAAATAATGAGAAAGTGTTCCGGCCTTAAACTTGTTACTGACCGTAACACATAAAAAATTTAAGTAATGTACGATTTCTGATCGTTTTCAGGTATTTCGTCAGTACTTTACTTCAGTTTCAATTGTATCGAGCCTTGTGCAGAGCCGCTGGACAGTATGATCCTGTTGATTTCAGTAAACCTTTACATAAATGCGATATTTATCGGAGCAAAGAAGCCGGACGTATTTTGAGGTAAGTTTGTTCATTATCACTGTTATCATTAGTTAGAATTTATAGTGCTGTCTTACTTTGAATTTTCAACAAAAAATCATAAAAATTTTGACAATTTGTTTATTTTCTTATTGTGTTTTAAGTGTGGGATGGGCTATTTTGTTGAAAACTTTTAAGTAATAATCACATTGTGATCAACATAAATCTGTTACGCATCTTGAGAATATTTTCAAATCAATTCATCAAGTTCCTATTACGGTAACCCAAATTCTTCGTATTGGTAAGATTCCATTCAGTACCTTTGTTCGTGTTATTATAAAATTAAGCGAAAGTATCATACAATAATTATGAATTAAAAATAATCAAATTCTATTGACGTTTTTTTTTTGCCTTAAAGCTACGATTTCATATTGACTACATCATAGTGATATAATTTTATCAGTCATTATATCCATACAAAATACATATACTATACTGGTCAGATTTTATGACCAACTTTCTTTAGATGATTCTTGTCAACCGGAAGCTTGACCAAATAGCGGAAAGTGTATTTTGTAATTGTCGAGATGTTACTTAACATAACTGACTGGCAGCCGCCCAGTATGGGGAAATATTGCGACTATATCAATCTTCATGTGAAAGCTCGTGACTTTGTTATAGTTGTTTTCTCGGTCTTTTTTTTACGTCTCTTTGTAATATCTAGCCATATCTAAACAAATAAATGTTGACAATACAAGGTTGAAACCATTGAATTATGACTGTGGAAAAAATTCTTACCGAAAAGCTTGATAGCTGACCAGAGCTTTCGTATAGAATGGTACTGAATCAGATACAGTTAATTTAGAGATCTGAATGATATCTGAGTATTCTCAATAAACAATAGATTTTGCAACAACTAATCTAAAATATTCGTAATTTTCTCACATACTTGGCCCAAATTTCGGTAGACAAAGTTTAATTACGTCGACATCAGAATGTCGATCTCTAGACAATTTTCTCATGAAAGTGATAGTTAACAATTAAAAATTTGAGACGTTTAACTAACATCGATGTTTTATCAGGGGGATCAGAACAAGAAAAAGTGTTAAAAATGTAAAAAAGTTACGTTATCGTAAATGGGAAAAATTGAGTGAAAGTAAAACTGCATAGACAAATTATCATAAGAATTTGAAAAGTAAAACGAAAAAATGGCATGAGTAAGGAATCTCCAAATATGGTTAATCAGTGAAATACAATAAGAATGCTAGAAAATAATTTAATAAAATGGAGAATGTTAAGGGAAATTTTCGAAGAATTGCGAACAATCGTGTTTTAATTTTAATTTTACAATTTTTTCTTCCATCAGGATGTAATATAATTGTGAATGGAATTTATTGCATCTTGCGTAAACTGAAAAAGAAAAATAACAAAAACTCGAAACAATATCACTTTTAAATGGTCGAAAGAAAGAAAGTAGAACATCGTTGTGCATATTAATAAGATTTCCGATATTTTTTTTTATAAAATTTTGCGTAAATTTGATTTCATAACAATAGAATTTTGTTTGTTTTTTCTTTTAAATATCCATTTACTTTATTATTTTATCGATATTTCGATTATATATCAAGGACCTATTGACATGAGTTCTTTTTGCTCGCCATCTACTACTAAATTTCTGTCGTTCTGTTTGCAATCCTGCACCTAATTCACAAAAAGACCTTGCAATCAAAAGCCTCTCACCACCACTGAATATTATTATTGTCATCGAACGTCAAGGTTTTTCATTAAATCGTACAATTTTTCTGCACCTTCATGAAAATATCAAGTTCCTGTTACCAATCAATCTTAAAATTCAACCGTTTTTTCTCTCTACTATATCAATATACGGATATCGCTAGAACAGAATCTGACCTTCCTACCAGGACATGTAAAGGTGCACGAATCCCAGTCAAATTATATATCTAAAAATTATATTTCTTATTATTTGTATTATTACAACACAACGAAATTACAATTATTTGGCACATTCTCTTTATCGGAAATCTTGTCAGTGATTTTCTTAAAATAGTAATCTTTTTTTTTTCTCAATGTATATAGTAGGAACGACCTTTT
>JAZBHA010000298.1:32206-48109 GCA_037464855.1 Iselma pallidipennis | reverse complement strand
TAACGACCAGCTAATTGAACACTTGAAATTGGTTTTTATAATAAAATTTTCAGGTACCTATATAGTTAACTTGTTAAATTGTGCAACTATTCAACAATTTTCCTTAATTTATTAGCAGATAATTTTATATTTGTTTAACCTAAATTTGTTACCTTGAATTTTATCAAAAACTGGTCAACCGAGATACATATGCATTAGCTGAAATTAATCAACTTTTAATTTATCCCTTCACATGCAAGTTGTATTTCTTGTTTTGTTTTTGTTTCAATATCTTCCCACATTATTTACAGTCAATTGATGGAGAAAGGTGCATCATTACCATGGCGAGAAGCTTTGTACCAAGCCACTGGTGAAACACGTTTGGATGGAAGTGCAATTAGAGAATATTTCCAGCCTTTAGAGGAATGGCTACGCAATGAAAATTTACGTACACAAGAATACGTTGGCTGGTTGTATGATGGTGATTATTGCAAACAAAGTATAGAAACTGCAGGATTACAAGTCTATGGTGGTTTCTACAATGATGGTACCATGAACCAACCATTAATATTTTTGACAATTTTATCGATTCTTTGTTTATTTGCTCGTACGTTAACATGACATTTTTAGTTTTTGTATTTTTGGGAATCTAATCAATTGGAGTGATTTTCGTCGAACATTTTTAATATAGAATATAGATTCGTTTTTATTTTATACATATGTTTAATTGTATATAACAATAACTTTGTAGATATATAAGTATTTTAATAAACGGTTTGTACAATTTTTTGAGACTTTTTTTTAAATTCTGGGAAAATTCCAGAATTTTTACGTAATTTATTTTCGTTTCTGTTCAATTTGCACAACTTTCAATTAATAAATTTCGTAAATGCTCTGATTAAATCATCGTCAAACCAACAACAGACTATATTTAATTTAAAATTCCAGTCCATCCTTCTAATTATTTCATTATATAATTAGGAAACAATAAAACGACTTTTTTCTTCAACTATTTCCGACTAATAAGTATTCCAAATTCGTTTTGCCCAAAACAATGGAAACTAATACGTGTATACGTCAAGAATAATAGCACATCGTTAAAGAAAACATCATAGATTTTGTGTAAAAGAGTTGTTGATACCTGAGGGCTCGTTTGGTGAAAATTTTCTGTTTTAAATTTTCACAAACAATCTGTTGTAAGTCTGCTCTAATTATTTTTGCGGAAAAATACCTTTGAAGACCACATTTCTTATCACTTTCATAAATATTTCAAAAGATTGTGCAAGGCGAAATAAAATAGAAATAAAAGTTTCCGTTTTTGCTACATTAGTAATTATGATCAAATATGCAAAAGAAAATCATTAAAAAAACTGATAAATTTAGGAAAAATTTAAAATAGTAGTTTCAAAATAATATCCTCATTTCCAACACGCGTAATATGTGATATAAGCATTCCCATACAACATACTTTTCTACATGTGCTCTCAATTTTATGCACCAAGAACTTTTTCTTATCTATGTTATATTTATTACGAAAATTTAAGAAGGTTAAATTCTTTCTTATTACAAATTCTTGTCATAATCCTTCCGGTTTACACACAAAAACAAAAAAACTAGAATGTACCTAATTTTATAGTTTTCTGGCAATTGTTGATCCAAATTTTTCTCGTTCGAAATTATATCTAATTATTTCCAATGTGTAATATTTTATTATTGTTAGTGATCTAAACAAATAAAAGGGTCAATTGTGTAGATTATTTTGAGAGTTCAAGTGTCTCTCACAACAACAGGAAACACTGTACTCAATTCATTTTGCAGATTTAAACGACTATTATACAATAAATGTCGGCGATTAGAAGGAAACTTTCTGGTCATTTCTATTTTATTTCATATTTTGTGGCGGTCACCCCGAAAAAAAAATTGAAGGACTACTACAAAAGAAAATGTCACAATAATTATAATAATAATAATAATAAATAAAATTTCTAAAACACACATATGTCTGGTAAAATGCAAGGAGATTCACATGATTTGCATATGTTAACCTTAAACAGTGTTATCAAGATATCAGGATAATGTCAAGATAATACAAAAGGATAAAAACAAAACAATCTGTGCAGGATTCGATTTATAATTTTATCTCGATTAATGGTGATAGTAGTTTCAATCTTTACAAATCTACTTTACGTAATTAAAATGAGAAAATGTCACTGGAAATTTCTGGAATTCCTTAACTTTTTCTCATATTTATCAAAAATGAATTAATTTATTTGGTGAAATAACGACGTTGCAATTTGTGAAAATTTCAAAAATCAACATTAACACATTTATTTTATGAATTTTGATGAATTCCAAACAAAAACCGCGTGAAACAGTGCAGAAAAGAAATTAAATTTGTAACAATGATCTTGAATTGTTATTTACCTTGTTACACATTTTATACAGTAAGTGTCTGAAAGAGTACGAATAATCAGGAAATGTGGAAATTTTTAATTGTTGTTTAGATTCATTGTAAAGTTGATTAGCTAATTAATTAAGAAAGTAATGCTGGTACACGTTGATAATAATCATCGGTTAAATATTTATAAAACTAGCAAACAAATAATCTTAACAGGAAGTAAGGAATAATAGACACCATGCCATTTCAATACGCTACAACTCTATTGTTATCTTTGATAATAATTTGTTTTCATTGATTCGTAAATGTTATAACAACAATGATCTTGCATCAGGTCAAGTTTTATTAAATTTGTTTATGATTTCTTTTAATTTTCATTCGATAAACTTGAGATCATTTCACTGTAGGTATCTTTTAAAAACTTTCACTAACTATATTGTCGATTGATTATAAGTAACAAAACTGTAATCTGTCAGATAATATTATCATTTACACTACAATTCAGTAGAGTAGGTACTCTATCTCTGATTACATAATCATAATGATGTCATTAACTGTTGTTTATTCTCACGTTAGTTGTTCTCAATAAACAACTTCATGAAACCATAAGTTCCCCTGTCCTGTTATGTTAAACAATTACTTTAATAATTTTTGATAGCAAAGTTGAATGGAGGAAATGTCTATTATTGTTTAAGAAAGAAAACACCAAGCAAAGTATTATTAAAAAATCGAATTCATTATTGAAAATTATCAATCTGGAATCATCATTACATAGTCATAACAAGGATAGTGTTAACGAGTAGTAGCAATATTAGTTAAAAAACAAAAACAAATGTAAACTAACTACCACATGTTATTTGACTTTTAATTGTGTTTACCAAGTTGTAAGTGTAAGCATCTTAAAATAACAACACCAATGGTGGATTTACCATGAAACGTCTACTAAAGGAGCCTCCTGCAAAAAACTACATAGTTACAAAGATATGTACATAATCGAAGATCAGTCAAGCAAAACGGCTCCACAAGTTGGGATTTCTTGTAAGATAAAGGTTTCAGGTCCCCCAATTATCAGGATTTATGAAAGATATGAAATAAAAAAAAAAACTCCTCACTATGTAGATTCCTACTCCAAGGAAACCAGTAGCTCAAAAATTGTTTTATCACGAACGACTTTTTGGGCAATTGGTGGTTTCGTTGAATCGAGCATTATCGTGAAGGACTGCACACTATCTTTCTTTGGAAGGAAGAATTTACTATTATTATTTGAATATTTGAGATACGCCAACCATAGAAAAGTGACTGGGCGACCGACACTCTAGTTGATAGTGTGCGGGCTCCCAAAAGATGTAATGCATAACTGGAGACAGACAAAACTATTGATCATAATCATATGATCGATTTTATCATAAATATGCAAGCCATGCATCTCGAGCCCAGTGGTCGGTCGAGCTTTTCTTAAGGCAGATCTCTTTACTTAACGACCCGTTGGTTATAGGTTGCCAATCACTACTTTAGACTTTTCTACACTTCAATTTGGATCGATCATATTGACACAAGTATCACCTTTTCGATACACTGTTAATAGTAGAATCGTTTAATCCTTAACAAATTGAAAAAACTCGTTTGTATGATCGAGTGTCTCCATTACAATAAATTATTACTTGACAGAATAAGTAAAAACTCATTTTAGAAAGAGCCTGTACGTTTAAGGAAAAAAGCTAGTTAACTAATTAAGTAATTAGCAAATAACAAAAAAGTGTGTAAAGTAGTAAATGTACAAGTCAATAGATGGTCACTCTAGTGGTATTCTTGAAGCTCGGTTTTTCAGACTTAAAAGTACCCAATTGTCTCTTTTCAAGTAAAATGCAGGAAAGAACATGGTCATCCTTTATCCAAAATTTTCGAATACTTTAAGTTTGGAATAAATAGCTTACAACTTCGAAATTTCTAGACTTCCTATTTATTATTGGTGAGGGGTGGATATTTCCACCCCCGTTTATTATGCAGACTATCACTCTCTACTGGGCGAAAATGCCTACTTTTTGTCACTTAAATCTATAATGAAGGAGAGCAACATCTACAAATATCCATGAAGCAGTGATAGAACTCATGTCCATAAAAGGTAAGCAGATTATGTTTTAAATTTGAAAATGTCATTTCAGTATGTTAGTAGGATAAAAGAGAATAGACCGCTGTGGGTGACAGGAAGGCGTCAGTAAAATCTGTTTGTCTCACCATTTTTTTAGAGGTCTGAGCCAAATATAAAATTGCATTGCTGACAATCAGACACAAAGCCAAAGCATACTCGTATACTCAACTAAGATGGAATGAATGGATAGCAGGTCAAATAAGAATTGGGCATTGAAAAAAGAATTCCAGTTTTTATAACGGCAGGACTAGACAGATTCATTAATCTGCGGTACTCTTTGTGTAATCTGTAGTTTCAGAAAGCCTTATAATAAATTTTCTAACTGAAATCATCTACAGCTGTGGTAAAGCTCAATTATACCAAACTTAATTTGAACTAAAATTGAAACCATCTGACCTCACTTTTTAGGCTCATATTATTATTATAACATAAATGGATCCAAACACACACACGCATACACATACACATATCCATATGATGATACTAAAAAAGATTGGTCTTAACAATGATAATAGGAACAGTTCCATTTTACAAGTCATAACAGTTTGTGTAATGTGGGTGATGTCAACACAACGACATGATACCAGTTCGACATTTGTACCAGTGAATGGATATTTTATTAATTATATGCAACTTGTGCATAGATGCACTTGAAACTGACATAAAGGTGTGTACATAAAACTTATTCGTTTTTGAAACAGGTGTAATAGAAAACTTATCAATTTTATTAAATGTACCATAAATTTCTACATCCTTTCAAACTAATAGCAAAAGAAAATAAACCTAGTTTTTGAAATGTCACAGGAAATAATATTTCTCACGAAAACCATAAATTGATCTCACTCAGAAATTTTCATCTGTCCATAATTATTAATAAATATTTAAATCATTGGAAAAAAATTGCTAACATTTTGTAATTTTCAGTTTGAATTTAACCTTTTAAACTGAAATTCGACAATATTTGATTTGGTAATATCGATGTAATTTCTTGTCAAAAGTCCACCTTTTTCTCTCTCGATCATCATCATCATCATCATCATCATCAGCAGCAGCACTAATCTAGGCCAATGCCTAGATTTGGCAATAACGGATCTATGTCGACAAGAAATTGAAACAATTATTTTATTAGAAAACTTGAGGAAAAGACGAAATTATAAAAATTACTTTGTTATTCAATGCTACGATCATAATAAGCTTGTTTTTGAAGATTAATTAAGTGATGAAAACAACAATTTCGATGTTGTTGATTTAGTTGTTTCCATTGCGTGCTATATTTTACAATTTAATTCATATTTGTTTGTGCGTGTTCTATATGTAGGAATTTATGTAAATGTATTAATAAAGTTTTTTTGAGAAAGGTTGTTCTAAATATTGAAAGTTGTAGTTTTATTTATAACGAGCTTGTTAGGATTGAAATAAAAAACTTGAAATTTTTGATTTCGCCATTATATTTCAAATCGTTGATTTTGTCCTTCATAAATAATAAAAATAAGACAGTTGACATGTTGCATAGACAATATATAGCACGATAACGCTAAATTGTATTTCATTCCAGTTTTATTAAGAAAAATGGAAGCGACCTATTAGCTTAAATATTAACATTACTACAGCTGTCGTCAAAAACATCACTAAAGAATGCCTTATAATAGACCAGAATCAAATGATTTCAAAAAATAGTGCACGCTGTGCTTCCCCAAAAAGCTTTCCAATCGTCTGTTCTGATAATCTAATTGATCAAATTAAACCACGTGTCTCAGTACTACCAGGTGCTTCCAGATATTGAAATTCAATTTTGCGAACAAAAAATTCCAGGTTGTTACAATAAAACTCGAACATACAAGGATATCTACATGTTTTGGGCTCAATTGAATAGTTACTAGAAAGAAAAACTTGTCCGAGGGCACTTTAGTCAATTACAAGTGTTAGAAAACAGTGGCTCTACAACGGTCGGTTCTAGACATCAGAACATCAAACATTTACTTAGGGTGGCATATTTTCAGGACCGGCATGCAAAGAAATACAAAATGTACCATTTTGTAAAAACTGTGACCGTAATTTTTCAGTATTTGTCCAAAAATCAATATTTCCTTTTCCTGAAATATGCGTAAAGTCAGTTATAATTTTTATGACTGACAATAGGCTTACACTGATGCTGGTATGGTAGGTGTGTTTATTTTAATCAAACAGAAATCCTGCTGGGTTGTTAGTTTTTCATCATCACCTCACCTGTTCTTTATTAATATTCAAAGTAGCAACAGATTATTAAATCTTCTTTCTCTATGTCTCAACATCTTTTATATTGTAAGAATCCAACTTTTACCTTTAGAAAAAAAATCCTCTAATTTATTACAGTTTAAATTTCTTTTAAGCAAAACGTCGATGCTTCGTCTCTATTACCCAATCAATATTGATATAAATTTGAAAGAATTCGAAATTTCTTTAATAATTCAAAGAAAAAAAAACACATTCCTTACAATATGTTGTAATAAATAAAAAATTTACTATTTCCTATAAAGAATTTTCGATTTTATAATTAAAACTTTTCTAATTGTTATAGATTAATTGTGGCAAGTCAACTTGAGAGAAAGGCATGTGGAGAAGAATCATTAGTGCCCTAATTATTGTTATAGCAGCCCACATCGATTTAATTACTACAAAATTAATAGGAGACCATATATGTCAAGAGGAACGAAGGTAATTATTTATTACATAAACAAAACTATAACAATCTGAAATTAAGAAGCAGTTAATCATTTTTAATATACGATTGTCCAATAAAGAATTTTCGCATATTTTAAATTTAATGAAGCTATTTTGAGAAATATAAACTGTCCAAAAATAAATAACAAATAAAATATTGAGATTAATATGCATTGTGGGATTTAAGAGTGCTTGCATAATAACAGAAAAGTGCATTTTGCATCTGTAAAATTAACCAGTTGGTTTGTATGGTTTTTTTATTAAAAAAGATAACATTACATATTCTATTTTCAAGTAAAAATTACATAAACACAATATCGAGTTCCATTATAACGGTTGACAATAAATGCATCTCAATGTACATAAATGGTGTTAACATATCCATGTAAAATTCTATAGTTGGGAATATCAAAATAAAAGATACAGTTAATATGAAAAGTAAAAGTCCAACTAGAGTCTATTATATAGTCGGTATTTGTTTTTACACATGTTTATATTAAGTGGAAAACTGTCGACATGAGATCTTAGATAACTTTAATACGATTTCGTAAAAACTTTTTTTATTAGCGTCCATGTATTCATAAAACTTTTTCACTCGAATAATTCACATAATTCATTGCATTTATAAAAGTATGGGGTTCACTTGATGGAGAACATGCCTTAAATTGATTTGCGAAGGACCAAAATGCACGAATTATAGTGGTGGGTAACTGAGCTTTAATGCATCTCGTTAAAACGTTGTTTGTTAAAGCTCATTGTTCGGTGCACTGTGTCGTACAGGACCACGAAACGTATGAATATTTCTCTAATAATTGGAATCGTTTATAAATTGTTTCATTTCATACACATGTGTCGCAATAAACCAGTAGACGCCAATATTGGAAAAATTGAATCGTTTAGATGAAAAAAAAAAATTGTTTACTTGCAAAATTATATAATTTATCTTCCTAGAATTAACTGATTTACATGAACACCTTTGATATTTTTCCAATTTTTAATATACTTTCTCTCTCAATTATAGGTAAAAAAATGAATTTCATCATTTCGACAGAAAAAAAATGTCGATTTGTCCATTCTTTCCTATTTTAATACGAATTTCTTCTATAACATCTATACTATAAGATTTTATTCAATAAATAACATCTGTTTATAAAGAAACAAACTTGTTGTCACGTTTAAAATGTCTTCCGTTCAACACTTATTGGCGTTAAAAATGAATTATTCTAAAATAGGTGTGTCTGCCACTATTATAATGATTGATATTATATTGATTAATTAAAAATTATCCAACCATATACATATAATTCTTACAATTTAATAAAAGTGAAAATTCGATTATTGACAACAAAATTAGGTCTTATATCGTTTTATTGCAAGAAAACGAGCTCAAAAAAAAACGGTATAAAAGCGATAATAATGGTAACATACTACAAGTGAAAGAGGACGTATATGTCCGTCGTCAATATTTCTCAACTTTCTTCCGTGGAAAGGAGTGGAATAATATCAATTCAAAAAAAAAACTTTGAACTTCCGGTATTGGAAAATTTCAGAAAATTATTACAAACGTAGACGTTAAATCGTGATATATTATTTTCAGGTATCTTGTCAACGAAACGAAATATGTCATTGAAAATGCAACAATAAGAAATTATCAATGGTGTTTCAATGTCCCTCCAAGATGTTCATTTTATACAACCAAGAAAGTAAATGCCTCACGAATTGTTGTAAGTATTACCTATATATACATGCTTATTACTATCTGTCGCTCCAGAATGTTCTTTTGAATCGAAATAATTAATATTATTGGAATTGGTATTGACTGAAATTCCTCCCATTATCTGCTCCAGAAATCAATCAAACGCTCCCCCTTATAGTTTCCTTGGTAACAATAAAAAGTATTCCTATATTATTTATCTCTGTCAAGGATATCCAATACACATCCAACCTATCACCACTTTCTCTCGACAGTTGCTTTGTATATGATTCATATTAACCACCCACGACAAGTAGGTGGTTAATCTTGTGTTCAAAGAAAGTGCAGTTAGTGTTTTTATTTTATGAAATTCATGAAATTTCATACTTGATCGAATTTATGAGATATTTCCGACTAACAGTTCAGTCACTAGACTCATCAATATTTCACTACAAAAAGTGGACCATTCAAAATTTATAGTCGAATTCAATAATTTACTTGAGTTGAATATGTTTATGTTTTTCCATTGTCGGTAGCTAATATTTGATTTCTTCAGAAAAATAACTTAAAATACTATTTATCGTATTATTTTAATTTGGCTCTTCCTTTCTAACATTTTACGTCTATAATTTGTCTTTACGGTTTCCTTTATTCAATTTACCTTTGCATTTACGTCCTTTCAACATTTCAGTTCTATTTTGATTCAATTCTCGTCTGTTTTATTAACGAAATTGTCTTTAGGTTTGTTCCAACCAGTAGTTTGAAACTAATCACGAATTATTTCCATACTTTTTTATCGTGCATGCCTAGTCAGAAACTAATTACAAACTAATCCCAAATTGTTTGGGAAAAGAAATGGTTTCTGAGTTTTTTTCCGGGTTATATATTTTCGTATGGCTTCCATCAATTACACCAATGACCCCAAGAAAACCATTGTGTCGAAAATGTTTCGAAATAAGTTGTTGTTTCCCTCTAGAAAACCATTTTATTAATTATCGCGATAGATCCATACTAATGAAGTAAATTAACCGGCGAAGTATCTAACAGACCGAAGAAAATGCTGGGACTCTTTAGACAATTTGAAACTGGTTTGTGTTTTTCGAAGCAAGCGGCTGGAACTGCAAACTTGTAGTCTGAATCAGTTAAAATCACCAATTTTGATCGACTGGAACGACTATTACACTTCCATGCATGCGTCTGACGGTTTTGGGCAATTTTGTGCTGGAAGTTGGAACGAACTTTATGTTTTGTCTCAGATTTGTTCCTTTATTTCTTCATGAATTTTCAAGCTCTTTCTCAATATTGATTTCTTCCGTTCTGATTACATCACGACGTCAATACACAGCAAAAGAGACTGCAATTTCAAAATTAGTATTATCGATCAGTCCAACGATATTTAACATCCTGTTACAGGATAGTTACCGGAAATATTCAATTCTTAGACTATAAACATAAACAGGACATAAAAATATACATATGAAAGGTCTAGGTTATGTTTTGTGCACATATTTGAAAAACAGAGAAAAGTTCAAACAATAAGTAGAAAAACTCAAGGAAGAGAAGTTAATTCATTGCGAAAAGACTACCGAAAAACAGGCTAAAAATAGCATTTATGGATAAAAATAAATAAATATAAATATGTTTTCCATTTAAATGTCATCAGTACAAGTCTTTCATATTTTAGATCAATAAATTTTTATTTGTTAATATAGAAAGAACTGACAGGTCTTAACATTTGAAAAGTTTCACCTGAAGCTAGAATCTTTTAAAAGTGTAATCTAGTTGAGATTCATCTTTGAAATCAAATATTTAAATTGTTGAAATGATATAATTTCCAACAAATCAACTAATCTTTATCTTCGTTTACCAGTTGCAATACAGGTTGTAATGACGATCACGACTATTACCTACAAGCGTGTCCAAATTATATTTCCATTTCATAATCAACCTGTATCGATCAACAAGAGAGTGAATGTTGGTCGTGATCCACATTTGTTCGGTTACCAAATAACCTTCATTATAACAACAAAATTATAATATTAAAACAATTTATTGGCACCAATCAAAACATAAATTTTATTTTTGAAAATTAAAACTATCCATTTTTGTATTATAATAATTATAATAATTTAATTGATAATAACAAAGCTTTAATATCTGACAATCACGGAAAAATACGATTAATAATAATCAAACAAGATTATTGATTTTTAAGAATTACATCAATACTACTGACAGTAAAAATTATGTATGCATTACCGAATTTATACAAAAGAGATAAAAAGCCTTGGACTAAATCAAAAGCCCTAATCTTAATTCATCATCAAATTATTATAACTTGAAGCATTTTATCGAAAGTTGTCTTCTCAATTACAAGACTGTTAATAATAATACTATAGAATTGAAAGTTTACCTATCAAAATAATAGTAATCATAATAATAATGATAGTATACAGGGTGTAATTGAAATCCCTTACAATATTCACATCTCACTATTCCTGTGGATAATAGAGTGCAATAAGGGCATTTTGAGGGTTTCAAGGAGAGAATAAACACGAACACAATATACACACACATATCAACATACTCAATACAATGGCATCTGAAGGATGAATATCGATTCATTACAGCCGTCTTCTATGTCTTGTACGTTTCTTCGATTCCAGCGGCTCTCAAGCTGTTAAAAATTAGTTGTATTTTTTGTATCAGTGATTTGAATTATGTAAGGGTTTTCAATTACACGGTGTATAGTAAAATATTTGTGAACTAGTAGCATGTCAATTGTTAAGTTATTGATTGAAGTCAACAATCAGTATTAAGTTTCTAAACTGATTCCTATATAGGTAATAACATGATATATCTTTACTTCGTCTCAAATTGACTCCCTTTATAGTTGTTTTATACGTTTGCTGTAATGCTTTCACTTGTTAAAAGAAGTCAAAATTACTAGACCGAAACATTGTTTGTTAGTATATTTTACTAATATATGTATAGTACTACATACTGGTAATACTAATCGTACATCGTATTATGTAACCATCTTACATCTAATTTAACCAAATTATTTTAAATCATGTCAATCCATTATTTTATTTAGGTACTTTTATAGATAATGCCGACATACAGTGTAATAAAAGACGAAAATCTGATGTAATAATAATACAAGCACGTTTCTATGAAGACTATTTTATTTAATAATAACATTTGATTGTTTTATTGATATAGGTAGTAGGAATGTTTAGAATAAAAATTATAGTGATTTTCTGATTCTTTGAATAGTTTCCTATCTATTTAATCTATTATCTAATCATATACCTTTTACTAGATAATGGATTGTACGTATTATTCTTGACGATAAATTAGTTACCAATTAGTGTAAGACAATAATTTTTCTCGGACTTATTCTGCAATTATATCTGTATTTTTTTAATATGATTTTGTAGTCAGCTCCAAATTAACAAAATTTCCATAAACAGAAACTTGTCTGAAACTGTCCCAAATTCTTAATCAGGATGAAGCATTTTAGGCCCAGTTGTTCATCTTACAGTTAGCGTTCATCCAGTCGGAGTGACCCTTATATTCCACTTATCGTTACATGCTAAAGATGACTCAAACTCAAACTACACTTAAGTAAAGGATCCAACATAGGCGGCTTATTGCACATGTAGGTTCGGTTGTTCATCTCATATTTAGAGTTCATTTAGAACGCACTTGACTTAACTGACAGTTGAGGCCGAGATAAACGACCTGTTTTGATTAAGAGTCCCTGTGGTAAACCATGCTTCAAAATGAGAACGGTGGGTATGTGCGACGTTCAATGGTCTCGGTGGTGGTCCAATATGAATGTACCCTAGATTTTTGTCAGGATCGCAGCGAAAGGAGCCTGAAAAGTTCGTTTCTGAAACACGACCAAAATTGATCCTCAGTTTTGGTTTCCAATATCAGTTGCTCTTTATATTACAATTACAAGCAAAATCAGTGGCAAGATACGGTTAATTAGAGAAAAAACTATTTGAAAATATTCTAATTGGAAATAGTTGGGCTTCTCGCTAAGGCGATACCTACAGAAGATTTTGGGGGGTAACACCCAACAATTCAGTGGTAGCTTAAACAAAATCTTGTATGTAGAAACATTTTGCAAAGGGTTGTTTAGTGCTTCTCGCTGATTCTGGAATTGCTGAACTTATTGTTTCAGATTTATTCATTAGCTGTTCGTTTGAGTGACCGTTTTATAGCTTTATTGAACCATTTATTAAATATGCTAATTAATGTTCTCATTGTCTGACATATAGGAAAAGGAAATTGTTGATGTAATCGAGACTTGTTGTCCAGGATTTGAGGAGAATAACAATTACTGTCAACCAGTATGTCCACATTGTTTAAATGGTACTTGTAAATTAGGTACATGTGATTGTTTCCCAGGATTTAAGGGCGATATTTGTGATAAAGGTAATTGCTCTACATTATTATAAATTGCAGTACTAAATGTTTTAATTAGAAAAGTTGCATTTTTTTTTTAAATTCATTTTATATTAAAAATTTTATCAATTCAAAGAAGGTGGTTTTAATAATAAATGACATCATAAATAGAAATTTCCAAGTTTGAAAGTTTCCGTTTTAAAATGCCCTCTGTGAATATTAAGATTGATGTTTAACAATAAATCTCAATTGTAGAATGTGACCTAATGGAATGGGGGCCAAATTGTAAATTGAAATGCACGTGTGAACGTGGTACATGCGATTCAACAACAGGAAATTGCGTATGTCCTTCAGGATTCACAGGAAGCAGGTAAACTAATTTCATCATATAACAAAAATAAATATTTCTCTTTATAAATTGAAGAAAAAAAATAAAAGAAAACCGATGTTGCATCAGGGTGACAAGATTTCAATCAAATTGTTTTTTTTTGTTATAAATAATAGAGATTGTTTAACAAAATCTTCCATTGTTTAACAATATATACAGTTAATTATTAACACTTTGTGATTTTTATTATTAGGTGCCAATTAATATGTCCTGAAGGATTTTATGGTAATGGTTGCAAAAAGAGTTGCAAATGTGGAAATTCTTGTCATCACATTAGTGGGATTTGTCCAACAACAACACCGATAACAACAACAACAACAACAACAACAATACCCACAACAACAACAGCAGTACCAACAACAACAACAACAAAATTACCACCAACAACAACAACAAAACCATCAACAACGACAGCAACAACAACAACAACAACATCGACAACAACAAGAACAACAACTATTATTATTACTCAAGCTACCGAAAATATTGTAAGACCAACAACAACTGAAAATCTCACCAAAATAACGACAAGAGTGCCTGAAAAGCAAGAAAATCGTTCTACTGTCATTCAACTAACTAACAATGGTAAATTCAATCCAAAAAAGATCAAAATTGAACCGACACATTTGGACCATAATATACAAGATTTGTTTGCAACAACAGAGAATTCGATTCGTCAACAAATCAATACATTCCCATCAACACTAACAAGATTAACAACAAACAAATTGTCTGAAAATTTTGAAACTAAACAATCAATTGAAAATGATCTTTTATTAAAATCATCAAAAATAAAAACAATTGAATCAAATACAACAATAAATTATTATGGTGAAAATTATTTAAATGGTGAAACAGAAGAAGGAAATATTAACCAGCCCTCATTCAATAAAAATGATTTCATTAATAATGCCAGTGCTGCTACAGCTATAACGATAGCTGTGATTGTTCTAATTTTGGCAATAATTTTACTTGGTAAATATAAAGAGAAGAAGAAGAAAATTGAAAATGAAAGGCAAAAGAATTGTGTTCCGACAGTTTCTGTATATACTCATAACAGTATTTTCCATACACCACTTCCAGGTGGGTATTAAACATTTTACCAACTTTTCTATTGCAATTGATCCTTCAATGAATCTACGCATCGATTTTTCCAGTGCCGTATTAACACTTTCAAAGGGCGCAATATCATGTGTTTTACTAAACTGGATTTCAGTATTCAGTGGGATTCCCTAAAAATAGAGGGAAGCTCCAACGAAATGAAGTCTCTTTGACAGTAAGGCCCCGAGTTTACGCCTTATGCCCGATCATATTCTGACAAACTAATAAATCTATACTTATTAATTAGGCTGCAATAGATTGAATGGAAAAACGGGGAAATTTCTAGCATTATTCATCATTTCGTGCAGGCAATAAAGCAATCACGTGTTTGTATGAAACAATAGGTCATTTTTCTAATTTGCATATTGGCAATTGTCTGGTATGAGCCAGAAACCCGAACCATTTCGAGGATAATTTTTTTCGTGCATTCAATCTTCTGGACAATTATTGACAATTGATTGAAGGACTCTTCAACTTCCAATTTGCACTTACAGTTATCCTGAGTCGCATGGCTTACGATTATTTGAACTGAGTAGTTTGCATTAGTTCGTGAAAGTCCCCTGACGGCCAAAGGGTGTAATTTTATGCCATACTCTCTCCTGTTTTGTTATTAATTATTCGTAATAGTTTTAATGATGACAAATGTGCTCATTGTTAGGGCAGATTTGGGCAGGACGTCATGAATGACTATTTGGTGAAGTGGCCTAAGTATTGTGGGCCTAGGCGTGGAAAGGGCTTACCGCGCTACATTACTTATTTACTCACAAACACGCATACGTAGAGAGGGCCTATTTTGAATTTCCGCCTCTGGGATTCAAAGCTGAAGTTACACCACTGATTCATTCCCAAAGATTCGTCCCTCTATCTAAAAATAAAGAATATTCCCTCTTACTTTCTAGCCGGAAAGAACCTTGCTCTTTATTTTTAGAAAAAGAGGGAAAAAGAAAATTTTCCTTGTACTATCATACCCTAAATGTTCTACACAACAAGTCCTTTTCAAGATAATTAGTTTTTC
Source organism: Iselma pallidipennis (assembly GCA_037464855.1). Taxonomy (NCBI): domain Eukaryota; kingdom Metazoa; phylum Arthropoda; class Insecta; order Coleoptera; family Meloidae; genus Iselma; species Iselma pallidipennis. The sequence goes on along the minus strand of JAZBHA010000298.1, from coordinate 32,267 downwards.
TACAACAATTACATAACAAGTTTATTTAAAATTTCGTTTAAAAAGAGTTCGATTTCAAGCT
>JAZBHA010000298.1:16527-32082 GCA_037464855.1 Iselma pallidipennis | reverse complement strand
ATAAAATTTATATCATCTTGTTTTACATTTATTTACATAATATTTGAAAATTAATAACTTTTAAAATGATAAACTATGATGATGTATTTTGGGTTGCAGAGCTTCCTACATTTGAGAATCCAACATTTTCTACCAGTACCGATAATTCTCAATCATCTCTAGTTAGAAACGATTCAAACTGTTTTAAAACTAAAGTTGTATGTAATATGAATGTAGAGAATACAAATAAAGGTAATTTTGTTTCAAATTATTTTTTAAAAAATATTTAATTTTTGTTTGTTTTGATAGATTATTTATATGATCATCCACCATCTAGTGGTAGTTATAGAGCAGTTTCTGTACCAGAACCACCATCTGATATGGAAACGATTCATTTAGCACAATCATCAAGGAATAGTATTGATCCTGTATATGATGAAATACCATCAGGAATCATGCCAACACCAGTTTCTGACCCACCACCATCATATCAATCATCTTCTTTATATATGAATACGTATGGAAAGACGCGATTATAACAAAATCATTCAACTTTATACTAATTATTGAATATTTATTTATAAATTTTGTATTATAGATGACAATTAGTGGTAGGGTGCGATGACATATGGGATATTTTTGTTCTTTTATTATTCATTCTCATGTCTATCCAGGGACGGATCTACTACGGAACTAATGTAGCTTAAATTTCAGGGCGTCACATAGAAGGGCGCCCGGTAGCTCAAGCTTGATAAAACAAGCCATTGAGAGGCCCCTGAAAAGAGATCAGCTTCGGAGCCCAAAATACCTGGTTGTCCTATTGTCTTTTTCTTGTTTGTGTCTCTTTCTAAAAACAAAAAAGGACATAATTCACACATACGTTTTTTTGTTTAAGAGGAAATAGGTTAGGTAATAAAAATCTTGTGTCATCGCACCCATGTAGAGTCCCATAGTAAAAAATTTGATGTAAATCCAGTACCATGAAGCCGGATAAGAGGGAGTCTACTATATTTGTGGATTATTACCGGTCTTCAGTTTTGTTATTCTAGAAATCAATTTCCATTCCTTCAAACTCCATAGGTACATTTTACGTGGGTTTTAGAATTAATGATGGAAATTTTCTATATAATTGATAGACATAGGTAAACTTATTTTTCTACATAAACATAGAAAGTAACGATTTTGTTAATACCTGACTAGTATAAGTGTATTAATTGTTATTTTAGATAAACATCATATCTTTTGTTATAAAATTTTTCATTTCATACCTGTATGTATTTATAATAAATCCAATAAACTTTTACTGACAATGAGAAAGGCATTTTTTAATTACAAATTGTGATTTATTTCTTTTTACAAGGAAACGTTCTAAGGTGTCCTGTCAGTATTTTTTCTGTTTAATATCCGTCGGTAAAAAACATAATTTACTAATAATCTATCTTTTCAGATATGATGATAACTCAAAACTCTTTAACAAAGAGTCCTAGCATAGTATGTCTGCTTTGCTTCTGGGATGCAAAAAAGACTGCCAATGAGTAATTTCGAAAGTGCAGTGTAGATTAGATTAGATTAGATTAGATCATGGGGGTCGTTTGGATACTCAGCCTTTCTAAACTGTGACCATTATTGTTCTATTGCTCATGCCCATCTGTCTACTGGTCTACCAGAAATAATATCTTCTCTACCAGAATAATTATCTCACTGGGCGACTTCTTCCTCACTTGGACTGGCGAGAAGGTCACATCGCCCACAATACGTCTTCAGAGGTCTCATCCTCCAATCCACATAATCTGCACCTCTGACTGTCAGATTTGTCCAGGTTTTTGAGATGGGTTGCTCCCAGTCAGAAGTTCACTAATAAGTCTTACTGCCAGCTCATTCCTAGATAGGTCAAGAAGCCTTCTTAGGCGAGTAGTCAATAAACTTTGTCTCCAGTAGAGCATTTTTTGAGATAAACACCAACAGTTGAAACTCGATCATCTGGACTTCGATTACCTAGACCCTTCATCATTCGGATCCGCTTATATAACGAAATACCAAAAATATCTACAGATATAATTGTATTGGAACGGGAAAAATCAATAATTTCTTTTATTATTTGCACATTTGTATTTAACTGAAAGTTTTCCCTCACATTCGATCATCCAGATTTTTCCGATTACCCATCTACCTGTTTAGTCCGGATAATCGAGTTTTTAAGGTACAAGAAAGAGCAACAAAGTGATTTTTAAAAAGTATGAAGAACAATAGAAATAATTACGGATTCGAAGAAACAATAGCTTTAAAATAGAAACAAATTGTCTTTGATAAACGTTGAGATCATCGTTCATGGTTTCAATGCCTCGCGGTTTTTTACCATTAAACAAATATTTAATTCTGGGACACGTACCTACCTATATTCTAGAATACGAAAACGATTTTGGCAGAAATATAATTTTGGAAAATGTTCCATTTAAGATTTTTAAACACGAAAATCGTACAACCTTTATCAATGCAACAAGTATCTAGTAAATTTTATGATAACCTTTAGAATGATTTAAAATTTAGAAGAAGAAGGAGAATTTTATAATAATAAATAATAAATGTTATTTACAAAACAGACTTCCTAAACAGTGTCAGATAAAAGCATCCGTTGATTATTCACTTGTAATCGCTTTCACAAACGAAAACTATAATTTATTTTATAATTTTCGTTGTAGATTTATTACAAATACATTGAGAATCTTATTATACACTTCAGATAGCATAATGTCGCGAAACAGTACGAATCAATTTCTATTATTAACTGTGTTCATAATTATTACTGTAACATTACCAAAATGTGCAGTAACACAAAGAGGTATCTATCCACAACTACCAGCATTAAATCATTCCAGAGCAGGAATATGTACTTTGGAAGTACCGTAAGTGTTAAAAATTAATTTGCAAAAAAATTTAGAACAATACACTTGAAAAGTAAAAAATTGTAATTGTAAACGAAAGTAGATTTATGAGAAAGTTTTCACCTAAATAACTAGTACCGTTCATTCTAGCAATGATGTTATTGCTTTGGAACTAGTTGTTTTTGGGAAAATCTCAAGATTTTTATTTTTTTGTGTACAGATTACATAGAATTCTATAAACTGACCTTGGTTGTTGATGTCATCTTAAAATTTTTCAATGCCACATATTTAAATAATATTTTTTTTTGTAGGACTATCGACCTAATTAGCATTGAAGATCGTCAACGTGGTGTCACACCACATGGTAATGGAGTAAGTGTTAATATATTTAATTCTTTGACATTTATTTTGAGCACAAGATAAATATCATAAATATTTCTGTCTTCAACGATTCTCTTAACGAATTCTAGTAGTCCGATAAGAATTCCTGCAAACGACTGGAATTTGTGGCTTCTGATTAGTTGTCGTCGAATTTTGGACGGCACAACCGGAAGCTTTGAAGATAACAAAAAGAGTTCTTCAAAAATTAAAGAAGAATTTCCTGCAAAATAAGATTTAATCAAATTCGATGTTTGATTGAATTTTGTTACCTAATGTTTTGTTTAATTGTGAGTTTCTTTCTGCTGAAGTTCTTAGAGGACAGAACTTTAATTCAGTAGAATAAAGCAATTTTCTCTACACCGACTTGGTCCCGCAAATATTTGTTTGCTAAGGTTCACTAATAACGATAAGATATGCCTTCTATTTAAAAACAGAAAGACTATTTGGCAAGAACGTACCACGTATTTTTAGTTTTTTCATACTTTACTGAGATAAAGACTTGCATAACAACTGCAGGTATTTACATTGCTTCTTAAAAACAATTATTCCAAAGAAAATTGAAAATTCTATGAATAATGAGTTTAATCCGTCACAGTTATTTAGTACTCTGTACTACGACCACTAATATTTGTTTTATCCGTAAATAATTCAATCGTTGCGATTCAGGCTAAAGTTATCACCATCATCATCGTCATCTTTGCTTGCTAACTGCCAGTGTTGGAGGTCCCCGAGGACTTTGGTATTCTACCCACAGTCCTCGTTGACTTGTTTTGCTTCGACCACAAAGGTGCAAGCGGGACATTTATTTAGATCAAAGGGATATTGCAACTGTAAATGAATACAGAGAGGAACGTCCACGTTCTCATGGGCAGTGATGATGATGGAATCCAGCAAATTTTTACAATTTAAAAAAAAAACGAGGATAATTGTAAATACAGATAAACAAAGTGTAAATTGAAAATCGATATTTAATAGAATTTGACCACATTAATTAATTAGAATCAATACAAATAACCGGAGAAAACATTACTTTGCTAGACTTATTTAAACTTGGAAAGTAGGTAAACAGTGTAGATTATTTGACAAGGGTTCACCAGATAATTGCCGGTAGTCCACAACTGACAAACATAGATGAGTATCCCAAGATAACGAAATATCTAGGACCTGGCAGAAAATACTTTCATAGTTTCTACAAAAGCATGATCTTCACTTAAATGAATCAAAATTTAAAGAGAACATTCTCCAACTTCTAATAATATTTTACTTTAATTTTTGAATATTGTTTTTTAAAATTGCTTCTCTAGATTTGTTAAATTTATTATTCTTTTCCAGACACGACCTGGCTACAGTCGCATCGAAATCTGTTGTTCTGGTTATGAGCGTAAACCCCATACACATCTACTATGTGAACCAGTTTGTGAGAATGGTTGTCCCAATGGTAATTGTACAGCACCGAATGTTTGTGTTTGTAAACGTGGCTATACAAAGGACAACAATCAAAATTGCATCCCTACATGTCCATTAGGTTGTCTGAACGGTGTTTGTACCAATCATGGTGTATGTTCTTGTAATTCCGGCTTTCAATTAGAACCACATGGTAAATTTTGCGTTCCGGTATGTACTGGAGGTTGTGGTCCAGGCGGTGAATGTGTTTCAGCTGAAGTGTGTAAATGCAAACCTGGGTAAAACTAACATAAAATCAAAATATAATTTGATTTAACAATTTATGAAAATATATTGCAGATTTTCAATTAATCGAAATACCAATAAATGCGAGTACCATTGTGAAGGTGGTTGTGGCGGTGGTGCTTGTATTGGCCCAAATCAATGTTCATGTAGACCAGGCTATAAACAAATTAATGGTGCTTGTGTTGCTGAATGTCCACGTGGTTGTTTGAATGGTGTTTGTACAGGGCCAAATGTTTGCAGTTGTCAAGCAGGTTGGACACTAGATCCGACCGGTACTAAATGCCAAGCACATTGCAGTGACCCATGCTTAAATGCTGACTGCACTGGTCCGAATATTTGTACATGTAAACGTGGTTATGTCAAAGATCCAGCTAGTTTTTCTGGTAATAAATGTATTGCCGATTGTCCGGGTGGTTGTGAGAATGGTGTTTGTTCAGCACCAAATTTCTGTATATGTAATCCCGGTTTTGTTAAGGAATCGAAAGGTAGTAATCGTTGTGTAAGAAGATTGAAGAGATCATCGGGAATGCATTATGAATTAATTCCACCACAATTCGATGAGGAGTAAAAAAGCAAATTTGTGCTTTAATTTGTTTCCGTTTTATAATGTTTTGAATGTAATCTCTATATAAATACTAACAGAATCAAAAATATCTTACATTTCTTTAAAACAGTCATTCTGAATCCTTGTCATTAGTCCTGATCCTTTAGCTGATATTTTATTTATGACACAGAGCAATTGTCATTTATTGTGTGAAGCGATGGGTTCGAATTGAGTTGTTTTCCTGAACCGACAGTACTTAGCAGCAATAGTTAATTATCCGTGGAATTCTAAAGAACGTCTTCGTCTTCGTCATCTCCTGTGTCATCTTCACTTGATGACTTTTTCGATGGTGGACGTCTTTATGAACATGCTGGCTCCACTCACAAACCTCTAAGTGGGATATTTAATCACGAAGACGAAGACGTTCTTTAGAATTCCTCGGAATACCTACTGTCCCACGAACAAACATGAGTACTTCTAATAGGCGAAAATTGTACGTGCACACACATAAAAAAGGGCTTTTGTTTTACAACTAATTGTGGTACATAAGTAGGTCAGAAAGAGGAAAAATCATTGAAATTCGCAATCAAATCTCACAGTTACATATTAGATAAGTATTCGGTAGTATTTATCATCAATCCAAAACATCATTTCCTTTCCAACTAAAAGTCCAATACAAATATATAACAAAATGAACTTGTTTCTGATCGTATTTACAATATTTTCATTGTACACGAATTTAATAAAATGCAATGATATATGTACCAGATCTAAAGCGTAAGTCCTTTTTTTATAAATTTTTTCAAACAAATATTACTTTGTAAATATTCCAGAGTAAAAAAGACACGATGGACTACGATAAATGATGATTACACTTACCAACAATCCTACAGTTGTGGATTTTTATATTTGAAAACATGTTACAGAACTGAAACTGCTTGTTGTCGACCGAGAAGCACGCCAACGGTAAGTTACAACCGAATCCAAACAATTTGTGCCATTTAAGTTTTATTTAAAAATAATTCCAGTATTACACTGATTACGAAACAGAGAAATATTGTTGCTCTGGATATTCTCAAACTTCTTCATATCCATTAACCTGTACACCGAATTGTCGAAAATCTTGTCAGAATGGTAAATGTACATCACCAGAATATTGTTCTTGTAATTCAGGATATCGCTTAAGTAATTTAGATAAATATAATTGTGATCCAATCTGTACATCTTCCTGTACAAATGGTATTTGTATAGCACCGGAATTGTGTCAATGTACTGCTGGATATCAAATTAGTGCAACTGACAAATATACGTGTAATCCAGTTTGTACAAAATCTTGTACATATGGATCATGTACGGCTCCTGAAACTTGTACTTGTAATAGTGGCTACAAATTGACATCATCTGATAGATATACTTGTGAACCGATTTGCTCTACAACATGTACAAATGGATGGTGTTCAGATCCAGAACTTTGCTCTTGTCATTCTGGTTACACTTTAAGTAATTCTAGTGAATATTTATGTAATCCCGTTTGTAACTCTGAATGTATTAATAGTGAATGTACAGGTCCTAATGTATGTACATGTCATCAAGGCTTCAAGAAAGATCCAAATAATCAATTTGAATGCGATCCAATTTGTTCAAAAAATTGTACACACAGTACTTGTGTTGCTCCTGAAATTTGTGAATGTGATCCCGGCTACAAAACCAATTTAAACGATAAATATATGTGCGACCCAAGTTGCTCGTATGACTGCATAAATGGTATATGTGTATCTCCTGAAACCTGTCAGTGTAATCGGGGTTTCAAACGAAATTCTTCAGATAAATACCAATGTGATCCAATATGTTCGAATAATTGTCTGAATGGTAAATGTGTAGCTCCGGAAATTTGTCAGTGTAACGATGGTTTTCAAATCGATGAAGATGACAAATATAAATGTAATCCTATTTGTTCCAATACTTGTCAGAATGGTACATGTATAGCTCCGGAAACTTGTCAGTGTCATCAAGGATATACAATTAGCTCCGAAGACAAATATATTTGTGAGCCAATTTGTTCAGAAGGTTGCCATAAAGGTATCTGTGTAGCTCCAGAACTATGTGAATGTAACGATGGTTATGAACTGGACGCAACTCACCCCTATACATGTGATCCCATTTGTTCTGAAGATTGTCAAAACGGAACATGTGTAGCTCCTGAAACTTGCGAATGTAACGATGGTTATGAACTCAACGCAACTAACCCTTATATTTGTGAGCCCTTTTGTTTTGAAAATTGTCAAAATGGCACATGTATAGCACCTGAAACTTGCCAATGTGATGAAGGTTATTCACTAAATCCTGAAAATAATTATATCTGTAATCCTATTTGTTCAGAAGATTGTATAAATGGAACATGTGTAACGCCTGAAACTTGTGAATGTAGCGATGGTTATCAATTAAACGAACATGACTCATATGCCTGTGATCCTATTTGTTCTGAAAACTGTCAGAATGGAACTTGCATAGCACCTGAACAATGTCAATGCAATGAAGGATATTCACTCGTTACCGATAATAATTACACTTGTTCGCCAATATGTTCGGAAGATTGTCAAAATGGAACTTGTACTGCACCAGAAACGTGTGAGTGCAACGAGGGCTACCAATTAAATGAAACCAATCCGTTCATTTGTAATCCAGTTTGTACCAAAATTTGTATAAATGGTGTATGTACAGCTCCGGAGACATGTGAATGTAACGAAGGCTATAGAGTGAACAGTAAAAATGACAATGTTTGCGAACCAATTTGTTCAAAAGAATGCCTCAATGGTATCTGTATGGCACCAGAAATTTGTAAATGTAGCTCAGGATATACAAAAATTTTGAAAAATTTGTATGAATGTCAACCAGTTTGTGAACCACAATGTAAAAATGCATTGTGTTCATCACCAAATAATTGTACCTGTTATGATAAATACTCTCCTGATAAAATTTTCGATAATATTTGTAATCCAATCTGTATCAATCAATGTGTTAATGGAAACTGTGCGGAACCTGATGTGTGTGAATGCTGGGATGGATATAAAATGGGTAGTGATGGATATGCATGCAGTTTATCTTGTGAGGATTGCGTAAATGGTAACTGTACTCAAGGAAAATGTGTATGTTTTGAAGGCTGGACTGGCAATTTATGTAATGAAACCGGAATCATCGAAAAACAGGCTTCTTCCCTTAGGTATTTTTTTTTATTAATTAAGAAAACGTTACTGATAAGCATTTTAGTTCCATCAACCTTAAGATAATTCTATCGGCAATAAGCTTGATCATAATTATGGTTATTGGAGCTGTAGGAATTTGGAGAACAACATTCAAATATCGTGGCCATTATTTAACAAATGAAGATAATAATTTAACAGGTGAGCTATAGATTTTTGCGTAAACATTAAATCAGAACAACAAAATTTTGTTTCAGATACATCATCAATAGTCCGTTCAATCAATGTGGATACAGATGAAGAAGATGCATTCTAAATAACTTGAAATTGTTATATTTTATTATCAAATGCACAGATATTTATGATTTATTCCAATTTACCGCGAAATGTGCCAAAAGTTTCCCTATATGATAAGTCTTTTATTATTATCCACAGACTTATTATCACATCCGGAGATAATTGTGCCGCATATTTATACAAATAGTTGTTGTTAGATTTCAATTCTATTCAGATGATATTGTTTATAATTAGCTACAATATGAATATAAACAAATTATTTTTAATTGTGTCTTTGTGTTATCATTTACCGAGTACATTACAAGCAAATAATGGATACTGTCGGAGACCTGTTAAGTAAGTAAACTTTTATATAAATAATGATTTTGATAATAACTGGACATCGAAATCGTTTTTTTTTTTAATTTAGAGTTCAAAAAACTCGCCAAATTCCATATAATACATGGGTTAGTGTACCTGGATGTCCTAAATGCCCTAAAAAAACACAAAGACGATATCGTACGGAAGTAATTTCTTTCTTTTTTTAACTTCAATATATTTTAATATCTTTTTAAAATTTATTCCGTAGCAATATACTGTGACTGAGATACGAAATACTTGTTGTCCTGGTTATGTAAGTCAAAAAAATTCTTGTATTCCATATTGCAGTAAAGGATGTAACAACGGTAAATGTCTAACACCAGGAAATTGTGTTTGTAACGCAGGTTATAGAAAAGACCCCAAAAACAGTGGCATTTGTAACCCAGTCTGTAGTAAACCGTGTCAAAATGGTAAATGTGTAAAACCGGAAGCATGCTCTTGTAATTCAGGCTACAAATTAGATACAAAAAATAAATACTTATGTAATGCTGTATGTAGTAAAACATGTACGAATGGGAAATGTACAGCACCGGAAACGTGCATCTGTAATTCGGGATTTACTAGAGATCCTAAAAACAAATACTTTTGTAACCCAATTTGTAGTAAATCATGTACAAATGGAAAATGTACAGCTCCAGAAACGTGCACGTGTAATGCAGGATTTACGAAAGATCCAAAAAATAAGTATCTTTGTAACCCAGTTTGTAGTAAACCATGTACGAATGGAAAATGTTCAGCACCAGAAACGTGCACTTGTAATGCAGGATTTACGAAAGATCCAAAAAATAAGTATCTTTGTAACCCAGTTTGTAGTAAACCATGTACGAATGGAAAATGTTCAGCACCAGAAATGTGCACGTGTAATGCAGGATTTACGAAAGATCCAAGAAACAAGTATCTTTGTAACTCAGTTTGTAGTAAACCATGTACGAATGGAAAATGTTCAGCACCAGAAACGTGCACGTGTATTTCAGGATTCACTAAAAATCCAAAAAATAAGTATCTTTGTAACCCAGTTTGTAGTAAACCATGTACGAATGGAAAATGTTCAGCACCAGAAACGTGCACTTGTAATGCAGGATTTACGAAGGATCTAAAAAATAAGTATCTTTGTAACCCAATTTGTAGTAAACCATGTGTGAATTCAAAGTGTGCGAGTCCTGAAACATGTACATGTAATTCAGGATATAGTAGGGACCCCACAAATAAATATTTATGCAATCCTGTATGTAGTAAACAATGTACGAACGGGAGATGTATAGAGCCAGAAACGTGCAGCTGTAGTTCAGGATTTGTTAAGGATTCCAAAAATAAGTACCTTTGTAACCCTGTTTGCAGTAAAGCATGTATAAATGGTATATGTACAGCTCCTGAAACATGTACGTGTAATGCAGGATTTGGAAGAGATGTCAAAAACAAGTATCAGTGTAATCCTATCTGCAGTAAACCGTGTTCAAATGGAAAATGTACAGGACCTGAAACTTGCACCTGTTATTCAGGATTTAACAAGGATTCTAGGAATGCGTATCTCTGTAATCCTGTTTGTAGTAAACAGTGTGTAAATGGAAAATGTACATCCCCTGAAACTTGTACATGTAATTCAGGTTTTACTAAAAATGCTAAAGATAAATATATGTGTAACGCAACTTGCAGTAAACCATGCTTGAATGGACAATGCACAGCCCCTGAAATTTGTAGCTGTAACGCAGGATTTAAAAAAGATCTTAAAGACAAATATAATTGTAATCCTATATGTAGTAAGCCGTGTTTGAACGGTACATGTACAACTCCAGAAACTTGTTCGTGTAATTTGGGATTCACTAAAGATCAAAAAAATAAATATCTCTGCAATCCTTTCTGTACTAAACAATGTTCAAATGGGAAATGTACAGCACCTGAATATTGTACATGCAATCAAGGATTCAGTCAAGATTTAAACAACAAGTATCAGTGTAATCCAATTTGTACTAAACCATGTTTGAATGGAAAATGTACCAGTCCTGAAATATGTACATGCAATTCAGGTTACAAAAATGATCCACAAAACAAATATGCATGTATTCCAGTTTGTAAAACGCCTTGTACAAATGGAAAATGTACCGCTCCAAATTTTTGTACATGTAATCCAGGATATTCTAAATCTGGGGATGATCAATTTACTTGTACACCAGTATGTTCAAGACCTTGTCTAAATGGCAAATGTACCTCTCCTGAAACTTGTACCTGTGATCCTGGTTTTATGAAAAATGCTAGTAACTTTTGTAATCCAGTCTGTAGTCAGTCTTGTCGTAATGGGCAATGTCTCCAACCAGAAACTTGTATTTGTGATCTTGGATTTCAATTAGATACGAACAATAAGTATTCATGTCTGTCACAATGTACTGAAGCTTGTGTTAATGGTAAATGTACTGGACCAGATTTGTGTACATGTAATCCTGGCTTAATTAAAGATAAATTTAATAAATTCACTTGTTTACCTGAATGTACACAAGAATGTATAAATGGTATATGTTCAAATAATAATTCATGTGTTTGTCATCCTGGCTATAAACAAGATCTTAACGATAATTTTCGTTGTAATCCAATCTGTTCCAAACATTGCATAAATGGAAAGTGCATCCAACCTGATATTTGCATCTGTGACGTTGGTTATAAGCGAAATAGTGATGGTAATTGCATGCCAATTTGTACAGCATGCAACAATAATGGTAAATGTATAGCACCAAATAATTGTACATGTTATGAAGGTTATGGATTAGTTGATAATGAATGTAGGTCAAATTTTACGAAATCGAATTGTACTGGAGGAAACTGTACAAGTAATTTAAAGGGCATGTTGTTTATAGCGTATAGAATTGTATCATTAAGGGAAAATAATTTATTAACAGAAACATTTTTAGATCTCTAGGAAATGTTCCAATAATTCCGTTAATATCAGTGATAACAACAATTGTGATACTATCATTAATTACATTAACGTCAATAATTATTTATAGGAGAGTAAGGAAAAGAGACAGACCGCCTGAAGAAGCATTCCCCATTTATGGTAAAAATTTGATAGAATCATAAATAAATTAATCCATATTGTTCCTTTTTGTTACAGAAAATTTCTTTAGAAATCCAATTTTCATCGTTGATGCACAAAATCGAGTTGTAACTAATAAAACATCAGTCTAAATTACTTGTTTTTGTAAAAAATATAGTAGAACTTGGTTATAACGATTACGGGTATAACAAATGTACGACCATAGCGTATAAAGTTACAGGAAAGTTTAAATTTCCCTTTATTTAGGGCAATTTTTTCACGGTTATTATGACGTGATTTCACGGATTCAACGAAAGGAAGCAATTCTAAAAGTCAAATTTAACAGCATGTCCACTAAAAAAGACTGTAACCAGTCATAATGGGGTGCCTTCAGTTATCACTAGATGGTCTGTTTATCAATGCTGAAAATGTCGAGTGGTCAACATAGACAAACAATATATATTTGTAATTAATGGGTTCTAAAGTTGCACCCTTTGTCACCTTTGCGGATATAACAAGTAACGGTTATAACGAACCAATTTTTGTGGTCCCGTGGAATTCGTTATAGCCGAGTTTTACTGCATAAGCATATAATGTACAAAGTTATTGAAAAATTTTCAAAAATAAAGAAGTACCTTCTTTTAAAATCCTATATTTCGTTTTAGTTAGATTTCCGATACGCCATTTGAACAATAACTATTATTTAGAAAACTCCGTCGTGACGCTAGGCGTCTGCGTTATGACCCCGGGGTTCGACGGCACTCTGTCGCCACGCATTCTACTAGATCCTTGTGAATTTCAACACTGCTTCCGTGTGTTTGTTTTTGTGCCTATTATCGTGATAAGCTGTTATTAACATATAGTTAAATATATAATTAATAAAAGGCTTGTAAGTATAATTTATTGATATTAATCAACATAATATTACTATTAGAATATTCTAATTTGCCACTTAAACTACGCGAATTTTCTCATTGTAATTCAATTTAACAGACCCTATCTCTACCAATATTGATCCGTTCAGCTATACTAAGATCACATTTAACCATTTTACTAGAATTCCAATACAATAGCGTGTTTAAATCAACAAAATAGACGAATGATTGAATCGATAAAGTCTAGTTTTCAACTGAAATTCCCCATTAAATCAATCACTAGTTTCTAGTTGTCGTTTGACTTTTGACATTCTAGATTCTAACAACCATTACCTATCCCACTGTAAAGCAATAGATTAGATGCCTAATTTTTGATTTTTCTTGCTTATGTTTGTGAATTTTCCAGTAATACATAATGTACACGAATGACGAAGCCGATCTGGAGGATTCTGATAGCCTCTGGAGATGAAACGAGTTGCTTTATATGTAATACTGATCTTGTATTCACCTCTGCTTATTTGTGGTCAACGATTAGTACCACCTAGGAAATATCAATCTGACAATGACGAAGAAAATGAAATCAGACAACAACAACAACAATACAATGAAGACGAACAGAATGTCTCTATTTCCACAGGTACAGTTTAATAACTATTATCTAATATTATGAGTGTTCAAGAGAAATTTTGTCACCTATTCGCAATTTATCATAGATTTTCTCAATAACGGACTAATAAGTGTATTTTTACGTTCATTGGTGTAGCGGGGCTATGGCCAGCGTGGTAGCGACCATAGGCGTAATCTAAACAAAGGCGCCATACCAAAGTCACGAGCTCGCAAGCGCCCTGTTGGGCTACTGGCGAAGGCGCGTTTTTAAACTCTCACCAGATGCGACAATTTTTGTCGCTTACGTTTTAAGAAGAAAAATTGTGTAACCAATACGTTTCGCTCTTTATTTCTAAATCACATACACGGGCGAGTCTAGCGTATTTATAAATTTATTTGTATTACCTAGTGTTTTTATTATTGACGTCAATTGGTTGGATACAATCTGATTACACAGTTAAAATTGTCTTTCTTATTTCCTGTTTGCGTGTTAAGAAACAGGAACAGAAACACTTCTTACGTAGCATTTTTTTACAGTTTACTTGTCAAATAACCTATACAAATTGTAAGTGATTCTTCCTAAATATGGGCACTATGAATTATTGATAAAAAATAAATAAACTGCTGTACACTGTTATGCACTTATAATAATTATAGAAAAGTGGTGTCAAGTTTAGTCTCGCTATAACTGTTATTTGTGTCATATTTAAATAGCTAAATATCGATTTTATAAAACCCAACTACAAACCAATTGTAAGACGCAAAAAAAAAGATACGATTTTATCGGAAAATTCTTTTATTGCGTCAAAATTATCAATTAGTGATTAAAACAAGAAATTATTATTTTTTTCCAAAACACACGAATACACGTGCCACGGAAAAAAGGATCTCTCTAGAGACAAGACACAATTAGGAACTTTTACTGAAAATTACTTTTCGTCGAACATGTTGTTATGTGTAAATAGATTGTAGATGATAATAGATAAATATAGATTTTCACCTTCCATCTATAGTGTGTGCGAAGATAAATGACATGATGTTTATTATTTTGACTTGACATGACTTCTAAATCCGGGCTCGCAGCACCCCCTGTTTCGGGTAGACACTACTACCTGATGACAGCACAGTATTGAAAATATCCTGAATTTTTAATAAGAGTTGATGTGAAGTAAAACAACACGCCAAATATCTTAATTTTTGTAATAATTAGTTTAATATGGGTAGGTGAATATTGTCGGTGAAAATTGGTGGATGCGCCGGGCGAACGCAATGAGTTGAATTATTTGATTTTTTCCAGATAAAGGATCCCATCTTGGCGCACCATGTGAATACATCTGTAATGCAAAACTCCTCCATGTTTACTGTAATCCAATCAGCGGAGTATGTGAATGCGAGAAAAGCTACCCAGTTAAACTCAATCCTTACACAGGCTGTGGGAAACGTAAGTTAATTACTTGTATTTTTTGTAATTTTCTGTTAATAATTCTTGTAATGTTTAGCAAAACGTTTGGGTGAACAGTGCTATTACAGGGAAGCATGTCAATATACCGACCAACATTCCGCCTGTATCCAAGTTCATCATAATGCCATATGCCAATGTGAAGTTGGATATCATACCGTTTCTATTCAGAAACCATCGAAGAAAGTTTTCTGTGCAGAAGGTGTATATATTTATTAATTTGTCGTCTCGTTTTCTCATTTTACAGACAAATTTTTG
>JAZBHA010000298.1:0-16424 GCA_037464855.1 Iselma pallidipennis | reverse complement strand
ATTTATTTAATCAAAATCTATATGGTAGTACGAGGAGACGACATCGTTTTGGTAACGCCAATCTGGCACCACCCATTCTATTTTCAAGTGATCCCGGTAAGTTTATTTCTGTTTATACCAAAAAAAATCAAATCATCCATCAAATCCTATTATTCATTATGTACTGAAGTAATTTCAACAATTTTTTTGAGAATATTATCGAAAAATAATCATTATTTGTTTTTCCCCCCTTGTAAAGCTTCAACCATCCAATTTGGATCAAAAAAATTCTATTTAGGTAAATTGATTTTGTATAAAAGATATTATAATCAAGAGTAATTTGTCTCTCTAGTGTTATTGTTGAAAATGACTTCATTTATGTTGTTTATGTGAACAGTGTTTGCCTGGAGAATTTCTGAAAATACGAAGCAGTAAATCGATCATAAAATTTATCTTTTATCACATGATCTTATAGAAACGTATCTAATGAAATATATATATTGATGATATATATATTAACCTTGACCTAAAATATATATGAAATCTTCTAGGGATTCAATTTATGATTGCACAAAATGATCCATATCAAATTTGGTTTCAATTTAATTAAAATTTGTATAAATTACATTCTGCTGCGAAACACAATTTTCAAATGAAGCTTATTATAATTCAAAGTTTCGTGAAATACAGAAGTAATGGAATACTCCAATTAAAATTTCATAATACGAAGACTTTTTAAACGCAATGTTAAAGGTTCTGCGGGCGGACCATTAGCTTAGGAGTCCCTGGACTAACTCTGTTTGGGGGGCCTACCCAATTAACCCAAATTAACGCGTTTTGTTTTTCCTTGAATTTATATTTTAAAGAATTCAAACAGGATTAAACAATCATGTTTTACCAAATAACTGTTACTTGTAATAAGTACCAAAGGTACTTATTACTTGAAGTAAACCACATCAGTTCTTAAAAGATAACTTTGATCGACTAACTGCTTTATATCTTCTGTCGTGCTATTTGATGTTTAACACTCAATCTAAATGTTACCGATCCAGACAAGATCACATAGATTAGTAGATCAGGTAGAAGAAGTTAGACTAAAAGCAAAACCGGCAACAATAATAAGGTGGTTTTCCCATACCGACCACAACCTGTTCCAGGATCGTTACCAATGCCTACCATCGACAGAAGTCTAACATCCCGGACATCAAGTCATAGGACAATAGCATCATTACCATCACGACGGGCCAGCAGTGCCCAGACATGTCGGGGAATTCCTGTTTCCGCGTCCCGTGCAGGTGCGGCCCGCACCGCAGCCATCTTGTTACTATCTTACCACAACACCACCACCGCCACCACCACCCCTTATGAAGTTGCATTAAATACCAACCTTGGTATCCAGCTGTTAAATGGTCTAAATGTTATCTGTCGTGTGCCAATGTTTATACGTTTTCTCGCAAAAAAAAACAACAAACCAAAAATTGAGTCCAAATTACAATCCGAAGAAGAATCTGCCATCGTCAATTTTTTTGGCGCCATTTAGAGCTCTAACAGTGATACGTATCGATATCTGTTGTGTACCAATTTTGTTCCCCAAAATTAAACAAAAAATTACAATCTAAAGAAGAATTGGCTATCATTATCTAACATTTAGAGCTCCAACAGCAATACATATCGATATCTGGGAGTCAAAATCTTGCTACTTCTTTATGTCAACATTGATTCTGGTGGCAATATTTTGGTAGCGATAATAGAATGCACAAATGCTTATGTAGGACGTATTATTTTCCTTTCATTTCCTTTAAATATTACGGTTACTGAGAACGCAAGATGGCAGCGGTCAAAATCGGCTTAAAAGTATTTTTAGGAATTACAACTATTTCATTTTGAACCAGATAACACTAAATTAGATTCAAACATACTGTCCTGAAACAAGCACACACTACATCTTGCATGTATGTTAATGTTTAATATCAACATTGTATATGTTTTGCATGGCTGTTGTATAAGTTAGCTTTATGGTACCACTTGTTGTCAAAAGAGGAGTTTTGTTATTCTATCAACGATATTTTTCACCACGAAACGTTTACTATAAATGCTTTTTAACTGCAAAGGATCAAGACGACCTAGCATAACTTCAATACACAGTAGCAGTTCAGTACGGAGTTACAGTGCTAGAAGATATGAACGTGAACGTGAGCAGAAGGAAGAACGTGAAATGCAAAAGCGTCTAGCTAAAATGACATCATCGACGAATTCTACTGGACGTATACCACCAACTCCAAGTCCACATTCTACAGATGATCTGCTTCCAACACTTGAAGAAGACAAACAGGTACAAAGAAAAATAATACTAATACATACAATAACGAAACAATACAATTTCAAACGAAATATACCATGGTACTATCCAAATTACTTAAACCTTTTCCAGAATAAACTATCGTCCTGGATGGTGTTTGTAAGTGAGACTGGTCAAATTTTGTTAAATTTTTCGCATTTATTGCATTCGCTATAAAATAAGCTTACAATTAGAGATATTTTCCTATTGAACACCGTAAAGCCGCTTGTTGAATTTTAGCATACAACTTTCTTACACAATTTTTCATAAAACTATCAAATCGTTACCATTTTACTTTTTGTTTTTACTGTTTTTTCAAAGATACTTGGTGCATTTCAGGTACCTCCATTGGCAATTCAGGAAGAATCCTCCCAAAGTTTCCACGATGAAGTTCCATCAACTTCGAAGCAATTTTGATAGGAAAACTAATTGTTAGATAGGGAATTTTTTTACTGAAGGTATGCAAAACATGAGAAATGACACGTAATGGCCTATTTTATATATATGAGAAAGAATGTGTTGCATTGTCTTTAAATGTAAATCTTTGTGCTAAAATTTATTTATAATAGATGACGTGGCGAAACGACAATGTGCATTATATGTTAACAAAACAAAACAAAAAAACAAGAATGTTATTAATAAGATTTTTTTATTTAACATTAACATGTTATGCTGAATATGTACCTAACATTACAAAATTACATATACACTTAGGTTAATAAAAATTGTTGTAAATATTTTGCTTGTAGTTTCTGTTTTCGTTATGTTTGGAAAAGGTGCATATCATCATAAATTATACCGGTCTTCTTTTTGCATCTTCCATACTACGCAAATGACCATTCTGGGCCTAATGAACAAAAAGTAAGCAATTTCTTAAAAAGAACTCATTTTAGCAAAAGTAATTGCTAGACGGAGAGGCAATTGCTAGGTGATACTATCGTCGATCTCGCCCCTCCAAGTCTGTACAAGTCTTCTCCATTGGTCTTACAGAGCATCTTAAGCTTTTTGTTGCCTGTTCGCTAACACTACGATTGTAAGATAAGCATGTACAAGTTTTCATGGTGAAAACAGTGCGAAGTGGAGCCTATTTCTCTTAAAAAGCATTTTTTAAACTTCGGTTGCGTTACTTGGCCCTGCCAGGACCATAGCCCTTCACAAAGCGTCTCAAACCATACTTTTAAATGTATACTTCAAATAAAGATATTTGGAGTATTGTTTCGATCACATTAACTCAGTGGTTCAGCCCTCCTCAGGGTATCAAATAAACTTAACAATAGAAAAAGGACCAAGGAGCAGTGACCGTTGTAAAGAATGTTTTGAATACTGTCCTGTTTTCAGCTACTCGTTTCTAACCACCAGCCGCTAAACCAGCAGCCGGGGCAAACCCATAAACTTCACAATAAATATTTTTACTTCAATTATATAAAGCTACACTCATGCTGCCAAGACCATTGCGCCTTGCACATTATCTTTGCTTCTGCCTAAAACCATACTTCAAAATGAGAGTAAGTAATGTGTGCTACACGCAATGATCATGGTGCTGCTTCAACATAAATGAAATCTAAGTGTTCTCATTTGAAAGTATGTGGTTCTGACGGTGATAGGTTTGGTGCTTATGCAACTACACACTTGGAGAGCATAATCACTATCACATATCACTATCACTGTCACTATCACGTTCACATATCACTATCACTATCGATTTATAAGATTTATGCTTTGAGGAAGCCCTGCATACTGTGGGACTTCCACTATCAAAGCGACACGGAAAAAACTCAAGTCAGAGATTCTATGAGAGTCCACAGTCAAAATTATAATCCGAAGGTTCCAAACTTTCACGCATGGACTACTTTTCTCGTAAGAATCAAAGAATCAAGAATCAAAGCTTCAATTTTGTCTGACATGGGTTGAGCGTAAGAGTCCCGCCAGAGTGTACGTAGTCCATAAGCATTTATAGATTATATACGTATTAGTCTTGCATTTTTCCGTGTTGGGTTGATTCCACCGTAATTGATCAGATTCCTGGAACCAATAACAGCAGGCTACGTCATTATTCTGGTTCAGAGGAAAAATCAAAAAAATTGAAACCTGGAAATATTCAATAACCAAAATACATAATTAGATCAACTCCAGCAACTAGAAGAAAAAAAATCTATTTTCAACCAATTTTCAGCACAACACAGACGAGACTAGCGATAAACAATTACGAGAAGCCATTTCAACCAAAACTGAAATAAATTATGTAAAGTGATTGATTCTAACAAAACATACAAATGAAATTCTGATAATTTTATTGAGGAAATTTCTAATAACGTTCTATTTTTTTCTTACATGTATTAGTGGAAAATTCCAAGTATACCTTCTGGCAAGAATTATTAATTCAATAACGTTGACAACAATAGAAAGAAATAACACGGAATGTTACAGTACGATTTTCCAATTATAAAGAAACAAAAAGATCTACGTGCATTACGACGGAACCGTTTTGGAAAAAATTTAAACCATCGCGATTTCCATCTCTATCTAAGACGGTTGCACGTGACGGTCCCGTCGTAGTGCGTGTAGTCTCTAGAACCAATTTAAAAAAAAACTGACACATACAACAAGAACTATTAATTAATCAACATATATCACACAGTTTATGTCATTATTGAATTGAATAATTTCACCACACAAAAAAAGACTAGTCTACGATATACTTAACAATAACCGTTAAGTACTATCACCGTAAGTTTTTTTTTTTTAAGATTAAGATAACATTTTTTTAAAACTATTAATAAATCAACAAGAACACGATTTGTTAATTAATGTACATCGTTATCAATAATAATAATTATTGTTATTTAAGAGGAAAAATATATATTTAATTATTCAAAACACAAAGGAACTGAGTTGAATGGAAGTATAGGATTATTCTTTTCTTCCATTAAAGCTGTTGCCATTGCACTGGCCGCTTTTTCATATTCACCTAAAGCCTCCAAAACTTTACCAAGATTATACCTGAAATGATATTTTTTTAAGCAATTCTATCTAAAACTATCGGATCAATTACCAGGTAATATGGTTTTTTGGATCGATTTTTGCCGCTTCTCGAAACGTCATCTCAGCTAATCCTTGTAAACCTAAATAATGATAAACCAGACCTAATTCTTGAAGTGATTTCACATGTTGTGGATTAATTGCAACAGCATTTTGGAAGCACAGTTTCGCTTCAGACCATTCCTGACGGTGCATGTGCAACAGACCTTTCTGCAAATTGTCGGTCAGAAAAGATAATAGGATTAATTCAACTAGTTACCATATGCATTATATGGTGGCTTAATGGATAAATTTGAGTAGCTTCTTGTATGCATTGTTGTACATCTTCGGGTTGGTCTAAAGCTAAATACAACTCAGCTAATAGTAACCAGACTTCAACTTGTAACATCCAAGCTCGTTGGGGTCCAGGTCGTGGATTAAAACTACTCATAGAACTGGCAACTTCACTTAGAGCTTGTTCGACTCGTGAAGCGGCAGCATTATGTAACTGCAAAGAACCTAAAATAGAAACAATTAGTAGAATTTTTTGTGTTCCCTTTGAAGTTGATCAAATGGGAAACTAACTAGAATCTTTATCAGACATTTCTGACGTATACAATTGGAAGACTGAACGTGTATCGCTTTTTCTATCACACTCCGGTACATCCGAATTCGTTTGTCCTTCATATAAATTCTTCCATAATTCCAACATTTGTTTAGCTGTATTTAATGATTTATCACCACTGATTTCATGTAATTCTAAATGTGCTTTAACATACATTAGATTCAAACAATCTGGATATTCTTCTAATGCATTTTCAACAATTGTTAAAGCATTTTTATGTTCACGTTCGGCTGTTAATAATAAAACTAATAAATGTAATGTTGATGAATTTTCCGAACGTAAATCTAATGATATTCGTGCATGTTTCTGAGCATCTACAATATTCCCAAGTATAGCTAATTGTAATGCTAAATAATAATGACCTAAATGATCATTTGGATCAATATCAACAGCATTTTGGAAATTTTCCAATGCTTTCTCCATTAAT
Source organism: Iselma pallidipennis (assembly GCA_037464855.1). Classification (NCBI taxonomy): domain Eukaryota; kingdom Metazoa; phylum Arthropoda; class Insecta; order Coleoptera; family Meloidae; genus Iselma; species Iselma pallidipennis. Next base: position 10,037 of record JAZBHA010000298.1, on the reverse strand, counting down.
TCTTCTTTATCTTTCTTTAATAGACATGTTTCCGATTGAAGATGATAACCAATACCAATATAAATATAACAACGACCTAATAGATCTGAATTTAAATTTAGATCTTTCTTTTTAGCTTCTATACTAAAATCAGTTCCTTCTTTAGCTAAACCAAGATGTTCATAACACAATTTGGCTGCTAACATATAATTCGATACATTGTTCGGTTCAAGACGGATAACTTCACGTAGAACTTCCAAAGCATGAACATAACGACCAACTGAAATTAAACTGAGAGCATGTTGTTTCCATAAATGAAGTTCTTCAAATGAAAACTTCATCGAACGTTCTAAAGACTACAAAATATAAGAACGGTGATTACAAAACCAGTCTGAATATTAAAAAGAACGAGAAATACTTCTTGTAATAGAGCCACTTGTCCCCATCTTACTGTCGCTATTGTTAATAAATCATAAACCATTGTAGCTTCCTGATAAGCACTTAAGCGAGCATCTTTGAATTCCGGTGATTGTGATAAAACCGCATTTCGTACAGCCATCGATTCAGCAACTAATAATAATAAAATGGTTTCTTCACATTCATTCCTTGGAACAAACTACAACAAATAATAATAATAATGATTTCGTGGTATTCTTGTAAATTCGGTCAAAATACTTGATTTAAAGAAGCATAATATTTCGGTTTCCATATAGAATTCTTATTCGGCGTATTCGATGGTGATTTATATTTATCTCCAATTAAACCTTGTAGTAATACTTCAGCCATTTGGCACATGAATTTTAAACGAACAGCCGTCACGCCAGGTGCTTCAACAGCACACAGTGAAGCACGATATCGTTCTAGAGCTTCATTGGGTTTACCCTGTTGTAGTAGAACAGCTGGAGCTTCTTGTAACGCCTGTTCCAAGACTATACTTAAAGATTTATGTGCTGCTGGTGGTTGTGGTGAATGTGTTCCAGTCGTAGAGCCTGTTGTTGTAACTTGTTCTTTTTCAACTTTCTGCATATATAGAAGACTTAAATCAGATGCTAAATCGAAACATTTAATCATCTCTTCATCTTTTTCGGCTTTTTTAAATTTACTAGAAGCCGTTGAGTCTTTTTGTAGACAAAGACCTTTAATTGCATAGGATTCAGCGACAATTCTTAAACTTCGTCTGTAAAAAATTTTGATTAATCTCTAGAATTCTATGGAATTGATAGTTTAACGTACAAAGGCAACTTTTTCTCGGATAAATTATGAAGATCGGCAGCTTTAAAGTGTTTAATACCGTCAGCATACTGGCCACAAGCATAATGGAGTTTACCTAATAGAAGATGGGCATCCATAGCTACTCCTGCCTGTTAAACAAATTCACTTCTAAATTAAACAAATCAATCGGAAATTATTTAATAGTTCACCTTGATTCCAGCATCATTTATAACTTGATTTAAGTATCTTTTAGCATCTATTAGACCGATTTTTGCACGGTTAATATTCGTTTCAATTGGTGGCCATTCGTCTAAATAATTCTCTAGGCGGCCTTCTCCAATTAAGAAATCAGCCAGATAAGCTGGAAAAAATGGATTAATTACAAGTGAATATTCAAAACGAACCACCCCCCAACAATAATTACTTACAAGATTCTGGTGATTTTTCTTTTAATTGTTCAGCTAATTCTATCACTTTTAACCAATTCGATTCTTCTCTATTACGTTCTATATCTAATTCAATACGTGTTGTTACGTTTTTCGTGCGACTTGTCATTATTTAACGATTTTCTTGTAGAAAAATTACGAATTAATGTTGTTGAATTGTCATAACATAACCTAAATTGACGAGAAATGTCAAACGTTGACAGCTGAGTAAATGAAGGTCAAACCGTCTATACATAGAGATTGTGATTTGAAAGTTGGCCAATATTTATCGAAATTATATACTTAGAACTTAACACGTACGAAATTATCAAGGATAGTAAATAGATAAATACATAGGATTGACAACTTTTAGAAGACTAGATAAGAGTCCATCAGTCGAAATACGATTTAATAGCACCATCTAACTTATATGGTACGGACTCTGTATAGTGTCATTGAGAGACCAGAAAAGCAACAGGACCGAACTGAGCCCACATGTAAATCTTTTTGAAAAAGGGCTTTATTTACTCGTCTTTGTTAAATGTTATTGTTTTTGTTGCTATTTCATAAAAAATATGCACCTGATACATTGTCAAATCTATTTATGATGAAAGTATGTAAATTTTTGTTAATTCAGTCGAAAATAAACAATGGTTTTGCAAACTGATTTTATTTAAATGAGATTCAAATTCGTTTTTTAATAGAATTCAGTAAATACGTCAAAGGCATATATGTACTAGATAATTGTTCTAGTAGTACACTTATGGGCTCCTTTTTGTTAAGTGTCCCTTAAAAAAATGACTATTATAAGTAAAGAATGGTTTTATCAAAAAATTACTAGTAATATAAAATGTTATCATATAACTCATCCACAAGATGATCGTTGTTTAAATATATTCTTAACAAATATATATAAAAGTGGTTTATTAAATGGTACACTCAAATTCTACATACCTATATATTTGGTAGGTAGTTGCAAGTTTAATTATTGGAAATAATAATAATTATTGATTTACAGATAAAAATGATTATTGATAAAAAGAAAATTGATAAAAATTATATTAAAAATATAATAAAATTATATTTTAGATCAGTTTTTTATGGAATTTGTTTAGGTGGAGGTATATTGGGTTGTATTTGTTTATTATCGTAAGTATTATATTCAGTTGGATTCAAACAGAACTCTTCATCTTTATCTTTATCTCTAAGGAGTTGCTTGGCAGTTAAAATCAATTCAAACCAAATCCACATCTTCATCTTCATCTTCTCCCCACCCAATTGAAATTTCCTTATGGATATCCATAAAGAGTGAGATAAAGATAAAGATAAAGAGTTGCATTTGAATTTAACTGATTATTTGGAAAAAGTTCTAAAGTCTATCTTTCGTCTTTCAGAAATATTACAGGTAGACTGTATTATTACACGTTTGGTATGTTGCCTGGCTTTTTAGCAGGTGTTGCACTTTTTGTCGAGTCTGAAGAGAATCGCAACATAAATTCATTGTTATTTTTCAATATGGTAATATAAAAAAAATGTATTCTTCTAAATATTGGTTGCGACATGCTTCAGGGAAGTCTGCAGCCTATAGGTGTCCACTAAAGCATCCCTCATATCAATGCCTCACGCCATAACGGTATACTGGTTTCAGTGGTCAGGTCAGGTCATCAACAGACATCGACACAAAAAATTTGAACAAAATGTGGCTAACTATACGTACTTTTGCTCGCAGAATACAAATACAAATACAAATTTAGAAATTGATATTAATTTCCTATAGAGCAAAATTTGCAAAAGGGCCATTCTCACTACATAAATGTAGCTTGGGAGTCACCACGCAAATCCTTTCCTTGCAGATAACGACCGATTAAACCGGACACCCGGTATAAAGCCGGAAGGCTGCAGATTTCCCGAAGGACAGCTTTTCAACCAAACTATTTGGAAGAAAAATGAATTATTCACACTCACACTACGGCTTGGCAAAAGGCAATACAAGTTCGTGATCTCATAGCCTTTCGACAAGTCGGAGCGTACTTAGCCACTGTCAGATGTATCTCTGATGTCTACAAGTTTTTTTCTGTTTATTCTACTTTCCAGGTTATTGAAGCGATTTTTTATAATTTAGACTTTTTTAATTTAATTAAATTTACTAAAGCGAGACAGATAGTGATTTTTATGATTCTGAATGGACTATTGATGAGGGCATTATCAACAATTGACCACAAACAGATTCTACCTTCATTTTGGTAAATTAGAATTTCACATAGATAGTGGAATATAATGAATTTTCCATTGTCTACAATCAGTGTATTTAGTGTGACTAAAATCGTTGTAATTTCAGGATTTTCTTCCCGAAATTCCCTGAAACACCAAATGATACAACAACTTGTTATCATGCAGGTCAAGCTGAAAAAACAAATTGTTGGCAATACTGTTTCCATGTACGTAGGTTTCTTTTCAGTTCACTATTATCTATTATTAGAGCATTTTCAATTTATTCACATCATTAAAATTCAACAACTGTTTACATTCTTCTGCATCAAATCATTGTCTTTCAAATTTCTAGTCACGATATGTGTCCAGAAAATAACTATTGTTTTGAAATTTTAGGGAATTGCCAAATATTTTCTAACAGGATATACAATCAATATTATTAAAACGTTATTACCTACAATGGGCTTATTGATACAAAATCCTTTATATATAGTTAAAATATTGTTTAGAAAGAGTCATGTTAAATTCGGATTGTTTTTAAGTAGTTATGTTGGCCTGTTTCGTGTATGTATGCTATAATTTATATTAATGGACGTCTTCGTCTCCGTCTCTGTCATCGTCATCGTGACAATGGCTTCTTTTTCGTCTTCTCCCCACCCATTTACAGTTGACAAACTCAGCCAATAGTAGATAAGCATAGAGGATAGATATTCACCAACGAAAACGTCATCAAGAGCAGATGACGAAGAAGGAGACGGAGACGAAAACGTCCATTTGAATTCCACGGAATATTTATTATATGGTTTAACTATAATAACTTTCTAGATAATCTCCTGCTATCTATTTCGCTACAGTACCAAAAATGTTTCACTAATAGCATTAGTAGCTGGTTTTCTATCCGGAATATCATTCACTATTAAACCAAATATCAATATGATTGCTCTAGCAATCACTACTTTATTACAGGTGAAAAAGACTTTATAATAATCCTGTATATATTTTTTACTTTCGTATTTTCTATCCATATACTTAGGTGTACTACTTGAAATTGAAAAAATTTATTAAATGGCATGATAAATTACCATTAAGAGAATTGTTGTTTATGATATCAAATGGAATTTTGTTACATAATAGAGCTATTGCAGCTGAAACTTGTCCAAAATATTATGCATTTGCAACTGATGGCTGCACATCTAACTTGTAATATTGATTTTTGGTATAATTACTTTTTTTTTAACTATTTTTCGTTTTCAGCATTGACATCTTAGTAAAACGAATGGTTAAACTGTACTTTTCTTGATAGTGGCTCTATATCAACTTATTTTTACGAAATTTTGAAATAATAAAATATCAAAATGTATTAAGAATTTTATTTATATTCAAAGAACGAACAATATACAGTGGAATCTCTATATCATGAAACGTAAAATATTCAACAAAATTATTGTTGTACAGACAGAGAGCTTCACCACATGGAGATTACACTGTAGCACCGTAGACGGTTCAAGACATGCTACAAAGTTGAGCTATAATGCCCAATTCGGGCTAACTCGATCTCCTGGACATTTTTCGCATACTCATTTCCTTGTGTGACCACCTTTTCCAAAATGGGCCGACTTGTTCTTTTAGGGCCTCATAATGATGTTGCGCTTGAGGTCTCCAAAAGTATAAGTGCGGCCCTGATTTCCGGGAATTACTGTAGATACCTGTTATAAAATAGTTATTAAAATTATGAAATTTTTGAGCATAAGGCAGTTCCTTTGTTGTAACTTCCTCTTGTAGAACTTCAAAGATCCTTCCTGATGATAGAACATTTCTCCCAAAAAAAGTGTAAGAATTTCTTACTTTAGCAAACATGGAAAATTGCATTCTTATTTTTATGTGCATTTCAATTTTGATGCAATTAATTGCAATTTGAAGAAAACCTAATTAAGTAACGTAAGTCCCCAATATTTTGAATACAATAATGATTAAAACAAATATAGTTAATACATATTTAATGGCAGTTTTTTACAGGATCGTATTAGAGATAAATCAGATTTTTTTTCAAATAGGAGTAGGTAATTCCATTGAATTCACTGTATATAAATTAGCACATTATTTGACTATAACGTACATACATATAGGTATGTAGGTACACATGTCAATAATAATTGATATTGAAAATTAAACAACGTCATTTTACCTATTATGTGATTGGTTAGTTTCTCAAAAATAGTGATTCTATGACCTCGGCCCCACCATATCTTTTATTTTATAATTTTATACCATCACGAATCTCCATTTGGTGATGGTACTTGTTTTCAAGAATATGTCTCAGTATTTGTGATTTTTTAAGTGTTATTAAGTAATGATAGAATTCATTAAATAAATAAAACAAACAGTATATAGTGTAATTTACAACGTAGTGTATTATTTATAACAAATGTTACAACTTTTCGAAAATAGAATTGTAACAACAACAACAGTGTTACATCCGTGTCAGTATGGATAGACCTAAATAGAAAGTTTAAAGAATACGATTTCACTTTTTAATAAATGTTATTACAATCTTTATTGTTTTTGAAAGAATAATTTTGGAAATAAAGTGAGTGACCTCAGTTTTATTATATGCATGTATTATTTAAACGATAAGTTGTTATTATTTTAAACAATATTGATAATTTCATAAATTACGCTCCAACAGGATGTTAATATAGCGACTAGACTCGTTAATTTTTTTTTGGAAAAACTCTCGTAATACTAATTACATTTTAGTTATTATCACATTTTATATGAATAGAAAATCACGACCTACCTTCAAAAATCCCCATATTTTAATAAAGTTGACGCAAATTTAAATATTTTTATCAAATAACTAAAAATGCATTTGAGCGCATACTACAGTATCGTTCCTTCTAGGTTTATCATCTACTAAGGTCCTCAATTAGTATAAAGTATAGGGCCAGTTTCAGAATCAACTTTAAATTTATTTGAACCTGTGAAGTCACATTCCAAGTCCATCTATGTGGTGGCAGTTAAAGTTAATTTAAAGTACAAGTGCTAGATTTGTTGTTTGTTGAACAAATATTACGTTTTTATGTCTGTACCTTCGTAATTTATTCAAAATTCATAGATATAAACTCTTCTGCTTTTATATCTGATTGAAAAAATCTAGTTTTGGAAAACCTGTTTTCTTTGCTTTGCTTTGAACATACTTTATGAAATGGTTAAGTTAAATCTACAGAGTGTCCCAGTAAAAAATAGTCGAACCATAAGAGAATTTTTGCACCATAATGGTAGATTAAGGGCCAGTTTCATAATCTACTTTAAATTCACTTTAACTTAAAGTCACATTATACGTCCGCGTATTCAGAAACATATCTTACCCCTTCTATGTACATATTTCTAGCATGCAATGGACTTGAAATGTGACTTTAACGGTTAAAGTTAATTATGAAATTGACCCTAGATGTAACAATACATTTAAACCAATCCAATTACCTAGAAAAAATACAATAATATCTGTCTTTAGCAGACCCTTTATCAAGCCGCAAATTCTCTCAGTCCCTTGACATGTACAGCAAAAAAGTACACCTCCGTTAAGCGATAACTGTCTTTTGGGAGACAATTTTTCCGGTCCATTAACATTCCGTTGAAGACCGGCTCTATTGTAGCTATTTAATAATATATGTTTTGTTGATTATTTGCAACAAATCTGTGATTCTTTATAGTTCAGAATACCACATACGGAATGTTTATTAAAATGTATAAATAATATTGTATTTATCTCGTATATGGAACCGGTCCTATAATCAAGGACGCATAAATTATTAAAAAAAAATTATAGCAATAATAATAAAAAGACGCGCAAGTACCTACTACTGTTAATATAATACCAGCAATCATAATTACAAGCAATTTCAAATCTAAATGAATTCTTTGGAATAATTTTTGTTTTGATTATTGGAAAATTTCATTATCATATCATGTAAAATGCATTCGATTACCAGGATCTCGTGAAATAAACTCGGGATTTTCCCAGGCTCGTTTGTGTATTTTTTTCCACAATCTGGTTAACATATAATTAATTTTTAAAATTAACCAGACATGTAACATAAACTAATAGGTATTTTTGAAAGTTTATTTGAAACTATTGCGCAAATCTACAATTACAATCGTCTTTTTGCAGATTTTGTTATCATGGTGAAATATCCTTGGTTTTTCCTGTTATTATTATACCATATAGATTCAAATGAAGCTGTAACCATATGTCCAAAGTCCTCTAAATGCACATGTGTACCATTAGGAAAAACAATCGAGTTCACATGTTCACCAGAAAATCAACCAGATAAAAACATTTTTCTAGAACATACTGGCAATATTCTAACAATACAATGTACAAATATTACAAATTTCAATCAAGATTTATTACCAATATGGAATATTTCTGAAAATATTGAAATCATCGAAATGAAATTTTGTCCATTACCTGATCATAAGTTTAAAGATACTTTTTCAAAAATTGTAAACATTTCACAAGTGACTGTATTGAAATTTCGTTATACAACTAGAGAAAATCAAAGTATCAACAATGATCTTCTAGATGGATTCAGTAATTTGAAAATTCTAGATTTTTCAAATAATAATTTCCACGATTTAGATGAAAAGATTTTTGAAAAATGTCCAAAATTGAAAACTATTAATTTATCAACAAATCGATTTAAATTGAAAACGAATCATTTTCAATTTACAAAATTATTAGAACGATTGAATATTGCTGAAAATGGAATTCAAGAAATACCTGCTGGAATATTTCAAAATTTAACTAACTTAAGTCAATTGGAATTATGGAGAAATAATCTATTGGAACTCAATAAAAGTGTCTTTGATGATCTCGTTAATTTAAAAATATTAGATTTATCCTGGAATAAATTACGAATTATCGACGATGATATTTTGAAGAATCTCACAAATTTACAAAAACTTGGTTTAAACAATAATCACTTATCCGATTTGCCTTCAGACTTGTTCTCGAATAATACAAATCTGGAGGTTTTAAGGTTGGAAAACAATCCTCTAGAACGCTTAAATCAAGACTTGTTCTCACAGTTAACAAAATTAACTGAATTAAATCTATCAAATTGTAGTTTAGTCGATATTCCGCCGAAAACCTTTATGAATTTCAACGAACTACGTGTAATTAAACTGCAAAATAATCAACTGGAGATTTTACTAGAAGACTGGTTCAAATCTTTTGCAAAAATAGAAGAAATTTACTTGAATAATAACCGTTTGGGAAATTTAATCAATTTTCCATTAATGAAAAACTTAAAACTGTTAAATTTAGGTCACAATTCATTGATAAGAATTGAAAATGATAATTTAAAAAATTTAATAAATTTAAAAGAACTTGATGTGTCCTGGAACAGAATTGACGACATTGAACATGGTGCATTGATTAATAAAGACAAATTAATTAAATTAAATTTATCACACAATAATTATTCTACGAATAAGCAGTTCTTTGATTCATTAAACCCGTTCAGTTATTGTACGAATTTGGAAGAATTTGACTTAAGTCATAATCAAATCGAAACTGTCGATTCATTTCTTATTGTCAACATGTTGGATTTACGAATTATTAATCTCAGCTATAATCGTCTTCAAATTGTTTCTGTAAGTATGAACTTTAAGGAACAACGTGCACTATGTCCGAACCGTCCGTCACGTCAGTCCCGAATCAATGGTTTTAATTTGGGACGGGACAGATGTGTCGGACGTAGTGCGCGTAGTTTCTAATACTTCACATAAAATATGGGGTGTTCCAAATTATTCCAAATCTTAATGAGCCTTTGGTCAGAGATAATTTGGCGTACCCGTTACTAAAACTGCACAGTATCTCTAACTCACAAGATAACGTTTGTTATTTCAGTCGGACTTTATTGTTACTTTGAGTACAAATAAAGTCGAAATGGATTTATCAAACAACCAGATTACAACAATTGATTTCAATTTTGTTGAACTCCAATTAAATAATCAGGAAAATTACGATGGTCGTGGAACAATTGTAAATCTTGTAAATAATCCAATAACTTGTGATTGTAATATGAATGCAATTTGGCGATATTTTAACAATCAAATGAATCCATCAATACGAAATTTCATCAATTTCATCAATGATGACCTAATTTGTATGAAACCTGATAAATTTGAAAATATATCAATAAA
>JAZBHA010000297.1:29815-73797 GCA_037464855.1 Iselma pallidipennis | reverse complement strand
AATATCGTTAGTAATTTAGGTATTTTTGTAGATTTTGTTCTAAGAATTGGAAGAACTTGTAAAAATTACAGACATTTATGAATAAGAAATAAAAATAAATTATGCTTTATTTTTTATATACCCGTTCTCTGCTTGCCAGGCTTATAATCTGCTAGAAAATTCTAAATGAAGGAGTAAATTCAGTACCTTTGAGAGGGTTTACATGAGGGTTTCTCTTCAATCCCAAGAGTTATGTGACTGGCTAGCCGTTCTATAATTATCTCGATCGTTTCCCGCCTAATTTCAAGTGTTTGTGTCAACTCGGCTATACGCCCGTCCTGAAACGAACTTGGAGCGACAATTAGTGATTATTTAGCCAACGCGCCTCGAACCAGTGACGTAGAAACAACTCTCATGAACAGTAAGTAAAAATAAATTAAATTTGCACAATTATGTAAATTAACAATATAAATGGAATAAACAATAATCATGTCATCGTACAATGACATTTCTATAAATTAAATGTGATAATAGGTAATTAGAATATTTGACGATTTTGAAGATACGCCACTGATGTCTAAAGTGACAGTTTTCGACCAATCAAATTTGACTTGTAGTTTTTGAGGTTATGTTATGAATTTTTGACGTTTAATCAGCAAAATAATTAAAAAAAAAAACAATTTTAACAATAATTGCAATAAATATAATTTAAATAAAATGGAATTGTGTAGATTGTGTTATTTAGAAATATCTCCGGATATATCAAAACATATATTTTTATACAAACAGAATGATACAAAAATTGTCGACATTATTGCAAAATTAACAGGAATTGAAGTAAAAAACTGTTTTATTTATGTAATTTGTTTGTAATTTCGTTATTTCTTTATGTTATAGATACTTGAAAACGACCCATTTTCGAAATATATCTGTTCGAAGTGTTACGACAAATTGGTCAGTTTCTATGATTTCCGGAAGGCAGTTCTACAGACAAATGACAAATTTCATCAAAATTTCCATGATAATCAAATACCAGCAATAGAAATTAATGAACCTTTTGAAATTCGTAAGAATTTAACACAACAACAATAATAATAATAATTATAATGATAATGTTCTAGAATATGTTAAAACACAGCTCGAAGAAGATAACGATTTTGATGATCAGATATCGATAAAAAATGATGAAAATCAAGAATTTCCGGATGATTACAATAGTAATTCTATACAAGAAGATCAGATAGAAGTAGAAGATCCCCTTCAAATTGGTAAAAAAACCTATTTAGTTTATTAACGATGAGTATTAATGAAATGATTTTAGATGGAAGAAAAAATGAAATAAAAAAGGAGAATACAGGTAGTAATGGAAGACAGTTTGTTTGTCATATTTGCAATAGAGAGTATCAACATAAACGTAGTCTAAGTCGACATTTACTTCGACATAATGTAAAACATAAAGAAACATACAATTGTAAAATGTGTCAACAAGAATTCTTAGATCCAATATTATTGAAATCACATCTAATACATCATCATCACAATGAAGCACCATTCAGTTGTCATATTTGCGATAAACGTTATCTATATAGACGTAGTTTGAGTCGACATCTACGTGACCATAATCGTGAAACATCATACAAATGTGATAAATGTGAGCAAGTTTTTCACGATAGAAAACGATTACGTGTCCATCTAATCGATCATATTGATGAGGAATTGATTAGTTGTCTCATATGTAATGAATCTTTCACGTGTGAAACAGATTTAAAAGATCATTCCGTTATACATAGCCGTGAAGAATCATATAAATGTGATATATGTGGCAAAACGTTTTTAATTCGAAAATCATTAAAAAGACATCTTTTATTACATTCCGATAATAAACCACATAAATGTCATTTATGTGAACGAAGTTATACATGTCGACAATATCTAATAGCACATATTAATCGACATACCGGTAATCGACCATTTGTTTGTGATTATTGTGGTAAAGGATTTACAATGAAACGTAATTTACAAGCACATTTAAATATGCATACCGGTAGAAAACCGTATATATGTAAAATGTGTAATGAAAGTTTTACATTTCATGGTAGTCTAATGAGACATATGCAGAAACATGCCGGTGATAAGCCGTTTATGTGCGATATTTGCGGGAAAAGTTTTCTAGAAAAAGCCGAATTAAATCGACATTTACGACGACATAATGGTTCGAAACCATATAAATGTACAATTTGTAATGAAGGTTTCACCAAGAAGGTATTTCTAAGACGTCATGTAATCAGAATGCACAATAGAAACGAGTCTCAAGGAAGAACTAGTGACCAGGACCAGGATTAAACGGGAATATTTTTGGTTATTAAGGGTTTTTTGTAGGTTTTATTCTAAAATGGTTCAATAATTGATTTAATAATTAGCTTTTGTAGGTTTGTAGTTAAAGATTTAGTTTGTAAAAATTGTAGACATTTATAAATACACAATAAATCGTGTTTTATTTATGTATATAGCGCCTTTTTGTACACTCGTCTTTCTTCCTTCTAGTCCTAATAAGAGTTTCTTCTTGATCCTTATCGTATTTTTAAAAAGTCCCGCTCAAATCGTTTCCCGCCTAATTTCAAACGTTCGTGTCTAAATATCGAGCGCATGCTCTAGGATGAGTTCAGAGCTACAATTAGTGGTATTAATGTCCACGCGTCCTGGACCAGAGGCGTACGACCAACTCATCTGAACAACAAGCAAAAATAATTTAAATTCAAACATTGATATAAATAAAAACCAGTAATAGAATAAACAATAATTATGACATTGTATAATGAACTTGTCATTAATTAAAGGTGCTAGTATGTGAATAAAATATTACATGAATTTGTAGATACGCCACTGATTTCTATGGTGCCAATTCTCGACCAATCAAAATTGACCAATCATTTTTGAGGTTATGTTGTGAATTTATCCTTCAACCTGTATTTAACAAATTTATTTTACTAATTATTATAAGTTTTTTATAATAATTACAACAAAAATTAAATAAAAAATATGGAAAATTGTCGATTATGTTATTTAGAAACATCTCCGGATGTATCAAAAAACATCTTTTTACACCAACCGAACGATACAAAAATCGTCGATATTATTGCAAAATTAACAGGAATTGAAGTAAAAATTGTCTTTATTTATGTAATTCGTTTGTAATTTCGTTATTTTCTTATTTAACAGATACTTGAAAATGACCCGTTTTCGAAATATATCTGTTCGAATTGTTACGACAAATTGGTTAGTTTCTATGATTTTCGGAAGTCAGTTCTACAGACAAATCTCAAATTTCATCAAAATTTCTATGATAATCAAATACTAGAAATAGAAATTAAAGAACCTTTTGAAATACGTAAGAATTTAATACAACAACAATAATAGTAATGATAATAATAATGTTTTAGAATATGTTAAGACACAGCTCGACGAAGATAACGTTTTTGATGATCAGATATTGATAAAAACTGATGAAGATCAGGAATTTCTTGATGATTTCAATAGTAATTCTATACAAGAAGATCAGATAGAAGTAGAAGATCCCCTTAAAATTGGTAAAAAATCCTAATTAGTTTGTTAACGATGAGTATTAATAAAATGATTTTTAGAGGGAAGCAAAAATGAAATAAATGATGGTATTGTAACGAAGAGGAATAGAATTGGTGAAAAACCGTTTGTCTGTCATTTATGCAATCGAAGTTACCAATATAAACGTAGTCTAAATCGACATTTGCGTCGACACAACAATATCAAACGTAAAAGAACATACAAATGTAATGTATGTAAACAGGATTTCCCAGATACAATGTTATTGAGAACTCATCTATTGCAATACCATCACAGTGAAGCATGTTTCCGGTGTAAGATTTGTAATAGGAGTTATCTACATAAACGTAATCTGAATCGACATCTACTGACCCATAGTATTAAGAAACAATACAAATGTAATGTATGTAAACAGGATTTTTTAGATCCAATATCATTGAAAACACATCTAATTGATCAGCATCAAAGTCAGGCAATTTTCGGTTGTAATATTTGCGGTAAAACTTATCTATATAAACGTGGTTTGAATCGACATTTACTTGCCCATAATGGTGAACAACCAGATAACAATGATACTGGTGAGGAAGATTTAAATGATACAGAATCATTACAGATCCAGTTCATGGATCATCGTGATAAGAAACTGTTCACTTGTGGCATTTGTTATAAAGCTTTCACTGATGAAACCGGTTTAAAAGATCATGAAGTTGTACATATTGATGCAGAGCCACATGAATGTAATTTATGTGATAAAAAGTTTGTAAATCGACGATTGTTAAAGAGACATCTTCTATCACACACCAAAAAAAAATCATATAAATGTAATTTGTGTGATCGAAGTTTTCTAAATCGAACATTTCTAACAGCCCATATAAATCGACATAATGGTATTAAACCATTTGTTTGTGATTATTGTGGTAAAACGTTTACAATCAAAACGAATTTACAAGAACATTTAAATATACATACTGGTGTAAAACCGTTTGTTTGTAAAATGTGTAATGAACGTTTTACATTTCGTGCAAGTCTAGTGCGACATTTACAGAAACATACCGGTGTGAAACCGTTTATGTGCGATATTTGTGGGAAAAGTTTTCTAGAAAAAGCCGATTTAAATCGACATTTAAGAGGACATAATGGTTGGAAACCATATAAATGTCAAATTTGTAGTGGAGGTTTTACAAAGAAGGAGTTTCTAAGACGTCATGTCTTAAAAATGCACAATAGAGACGATTCGAAGTGAACTAACGACTTAAGTATGATATATAAAGACGGATTAGACGGGAATATTGTTAGTAATTTAAGTGAAAATTATTTTATGAATTGAATTAATTAGTTTTTTATAGGTTTGTGGTTAAGATTTTACAGTGTAAAAATTACCGACATTTATAAATAATATTTGTTTTTGTGCATCCATTTGCCCTTTCACATAAGAATAGTGTCCTTATAGTTGTCCTGTAATCCCGTTTCAAGCATTTCCCGCCTAATTTCAAAGAGTTCGTGGTCAAGTATAATATACGCATGCTCCGAAAGTAACTCATGAACCAGTGACGGAGTACAAATCACATAAATAGTAAGTGAAAATAATTTCAGTTGGAAATATCATGTGACCTAATAACATAAATAGAATAAACGATAATTGAGTCATTGTATAACGACATTTTTCACAAATTAGAGATGCTTATAGGTCATTATAATATTGTATCATTTTGTAGATACGCCACTGATTCTAGCGGTGACAATTGTCAACCAATCAGGACCGAGTATCAAATTTTGAGGTTATATTGTGAATCTAACGTACGATCAACAAAATAACTGTTTGAAATCTTAATTTTTTAATAATAATATCAATAATAATTGGAATAATTAGTGGAAAAATGAACAATTGTAGATTATGTTATTTAAAAACAACATTAGACTTATCAAAAAATGTATTTTTAAGCCAACAGGACAATGTAAATATTGTCGACATTATTGTAAAATTAACAGGAATAGAAGTAATTATACTTATTTACTGATTTATTGTTTCGGAAACAATATTTATAGTTTTGTTATTTCTTTATCTTGCAGATACTTGAAAATGATCCGTTTCCAAAAATAATCTGCACAAATTGTTACGAAAAATTGACCAATTTTTACAATTTCCGACAGTCAGTTTTACAAACAAATCTCAAATTTCTTAGAAAATTGTACGATTTTCAAGCACTACAAGTACAAACTAATGAAACGGATCCAGAAATTCGTAAGAATCCCATATAATAATAGATGTGTTCCATCTAGAATCTAGTACTATCAGAAAGGGCCGAAACAATCAAGCGCATGCGCAAATGGGTTTAAAACGCTCCAACTAGACTATCTGCGCATGCCTCGGACTTTTCTGATCGGTTTGGATTCTAGTTGGAATTGGAACAGACCTATTATTAATGATAAAATGATCATATTTTAGAAGATGTTAAACCACCGATTGATGCTTGCAATAGTAACAATGATAGAGTTTCAATTGAAGAGCATCACATAAAAGTCGAAGATCCCCTAGATCTTAACAATGATGAACAACAAACGGAAATCATTAAAGCTATTAATACAGAATCAATTGATAAACAAATGATAAAAAAGAGGGATATTGAAAGACCATTTATTTGCCAAATTTGCAATAAAAGTTACATATATAAACGGAATTTAAACCGACATCTATTATGTCACAAAGATAAAACGAATGATATTGATAGACCATTTGTATGCCATTTGTGTACTAAACGTTTCATATACAAACATAATTTAGATAATCATCTATTATGTCACAATGATAAGGCACCATTCAAATGTGATAAGTGTATGAAAGACTACCGTTCGAAACAATCATTAAAAATTCATATAATCCATCATCATAATCCGAAACGTTTCATTTGTAGTATTTGCCAGGAAGGTTTTGATTTAAGGAAACATTTAAAAGAACATATATCTATACAACATAGTCGTGAACTTGAATGTAATCTATGTAATCGATGGTTTACATATCGTAAAACATTAAAGAGACATCTGGCATTACATTCAACTAACAAACCATATAAATGTAATTTGTGCAGTCGAAGTTTTCCATGTAATAGTTATTTAAAAATCCATTTGAAACGACATACTGGTGATCGTCCATTTATTTGTGATTATTGTGGGAAAACATTTCCAGTAAAACAAAATCTATTAGGACATGTTAAGATACATACCGGTAAGAAACCGTTTGTTTGTGAAATTTGTAATGCACGTTTTACATTCCGGACAAGTTTGATGCGACATGTACAAGAACATAGTGGTGAGAAACCGTTTGTTTGTGATTTGTGTGGGAAGAGTTTTATTGAGAAATCAGCTTTAAATCGACATTTAAAAGGACATAATGGTTGGAAACCATATAAGTGCACAGTTTGTAATGCTGGTTTTACGAAAAATACCGTTCTAAGATGGCATTTGATCAAAATGCATCCGTAAATAGTCAAGTCGCATCCGGTGCAGTAGGAGTCAACGGAGTTGCGATACCGAACACGCCTTCAAATTAATATTTTTATAAATATACACAAAACGTTTCAATAACTATTCCATTTACCAGCCACAAAATACAGAATAATATTAATAAATTAATGTGTCTTCTTTTTCCTTTTTGATTATTCAATTATTTGGCAGAGTATTAATTTTCCGGATAATTCGTGCTCTACTGTATTTATTAATTTGGCGAGTCGCGCGCTACAATTAGCCTCGAGAAATTGGATCTATAGTATTGTGTGCAATTGCAACCGTTGTCGCGGCATACAAATTTAGAAGTTAATGCAAAAAAAACAATAAACAATTAGTGCATACGGTTCAGCACGAAATTTCCTGTAAAATGTACCCGACGCTTGTTCTAAGAGCTACAATTAGTGTTAGTTGCCTCCCTGGGCTCCTTGAACCAGTGACGTAGCGTCAACTCTCAAGAACAACAAATAAAAACTAATCAAATCTGGAAAATCTATCAAAAGAAGAAACGAAAATACTATATTTATGGTTGCATCCATTATATAATGATGTTTTTGTTGAACTAAAGGTGTTAATACATGAGATAATTGTGTGTGGTGGTATTGCTACGCCACTGATTTATTTAATGACCATTTTCGACCAATCATAATCGAGTGGTGATTTTTGAGGTTATGTTATCAAATTAACGTGTTGTCAATAACGTAATTTTTCAAATTGAAGCTTTTTAACGTTATTAATCGTAATAATTAGCATAAAAAATGGAGAATTGTCGATCGTGTTATTTAGAGACATCATTAGACTTATCAAAGAATATATTTTCAAGTCAACAGGACAATTTGAAAATTGTTGATATTATTGGAAAATTAACAGGAATCGAAGTAATTATAATTGTTTTATTTACTGTTTTTAAACAATATTTATAGTTTTTGTTGTTATTCCTTTATTTTACAGATATTTGAGGATGATCCCTTTCCCAAAATAATCTGTGCAAAGTGTTACCAGAAATTGACCAATTTTTATAATTTTCGTAAGTCAGTTCTACAAACAAATCGCAAATTTCACAAAAGTTTATACGATTTTCAAATAATACGAATACAGATTGATGGAGATGATTCTACGATTGGTAAGAATCTCAATTAATCATAATAATAATAATGATGATAACATTATGATGTTTTAGAAAATGTTGAGCCACCAATAGAAGATCATCATGATCTTGATAATGAACCAAATGATGATCAGATATCTCAAGATTCTTGTAATAATAATGCTGATGAGAGTTTGATTAAAGATAATCGCATAAAAATCGAAGATCCTCTAAAAATTGACAAAATCACAGATCCAAATATAATTATTTTAGATGAAAAACGTATGGAAATCAGCAAAGATACTGATGATAATAAAATGATCGAACAGAGTACAATTGATAAACCATATATGTGTCATATTTGTAGTAAAAGTTATCGTGCTAAAAGTAATTTAAAACGACATATAATATTGCACGGTGATAAGAAACCATTCGAATGTGATAAATGTGACAAAGCTTATACAGATAAGAGATCATTAAAAATTCATATAATGCGTCATCATGATCAGAAACGTTTCATTTGTTATATTTGCAAGGATGGTTATGAAACCAAACAACATTTAAAAGATCATATAACGGCACAACATAGTGCGCGACAATTCAAATGTAATTTATGTAATAAAATACTTGCACATCGTAGTTCATTGAAGAATCATATGGCATTACATTTAAAAAAGAAACCGTTTGAATGTAATGTATGCGGTCAAGGTTTTATCAATCGGAATTATTTAAAAATCCATCTAAATCGACATATTGGTGATCGACCGTTTACATGTGATTATTGTAGTAAAACATTTCCATTAAAACAGAATCTATTAAGTCATTTAAAAACACATACCGGTGAGAAACCGTTTGTTTGTGAAACTTGTAATGCTACTTTTACATTCCGGACAAGTCTAATGCGTCATATACAACAAGAACATTTGGGTGAAAAACCGTTTGTCTGTGATGTATGTGGGAAGAGTTTTATAGAAAAAGCAGCATTAAATCGACATGTTAAATGGCATACCGGTTGGAAACCATTTAAATGTACAATTTGTGATGAAGGTTTTACAAAAAATACCTATTTAAGACGGCATTGGATGAGAATGCATAGTGGTGGTGATGGTGGTGGTTCTTCAGAATAACATTTTTTTTATTATAAATCTATCTAATAATGGTATCTATTAACTTTAAAATAGACTAAGTTTAAGTTGAAGTTATGAATCTTATCTGTTATTCAATTTAGAACAGTCGTTTATTTTATTTTTCCGGATAATCGGTGCTCTACTGTATTTAGCAAGTTGTGAGATAGGAGCTGCAATTAGTGATTTTTCAACCTCAACCAGTAGCGTACAATTATTGCTATGGGATAACAAATAAAAGGCACACAAATTATAAAATTTGTACAAAATAAACAATTCAACACAATAAATAATTATTGCATCCGTTCTGAAATGGATATCTTCCACAATTTTCGGGTGTTATTGGTAAATATTGTAATTATTATTGCAGATACGCCACTGATGTGTAAAATGTCAATTGTCAAATCAAAACCAACAATTTTTGAGGTTATGTGTTGAAATTGCAATTTGTTGAAATAAAATTATAATAATTATAATTAAAATAAAAATAAATTGAGAAAAATGGATTTGTGTAGATTGTGTTATTCAGAAACATTTCCAGATTTATCAAAAAACATCTTTTTAATCCAACAGGATAACCTCAAAATGGTGGATATTATTGCAAAATTAACAGGAATAGAAGTAATATAATTGTTGATTTATTTACTATTTTGGGAACAATATTTATAATTTTGTTATTTCTTTATGCTACAGATGCTCGAAGACGATCCCTTTCCAAAAATAATCTGCACAAATTGTTACGAAAAATTGACCAGTTTTTATCAATTTCGTAAATCAGTTCTACAAACAAATCACAAATTTCATAAAAAATTATACGAGTTTCAAGCACAACAAGTACAAACTAGTGAAACGGATCCAGAAATCGGTAAGAATCCAAAATAATAAATAAGCTGCCTTCGGTTATTCCAATCTATTCACGCTATTCGCTCTCGTGCACTCCAAACCATTCGGCTATTGCTTCGGGAGTGAAAAGTGTTAACTCCATTCTATTCAGGAAAGACAGAAAAGTGCGAATAGAGTTCACTCCTAAAGTTCTAGGTCGCGAAGCGGTGCACGCCGGGCGGGCATGCGCAGTGATATGCTCCCATATGATGGAACACGTGCTGCCAGAGTTTAAATCGTACTGGTTTGTAATGATTGGTGGGTTTCTTGTTTAGAAACACCATAAACACCAACGCGTTCGCCCGTTTCCATTTGACTCTATTCACTCCTACATCACGTGACCTCGTGTACCTAAAACCCTGCACCAAAACCGGATTGGAATAACCGAAGGCAGCTATAATAGTTGTGTTCTAGAATCCAAAACTCTCAATCAGACGCATGCGCAAATGAGTTTAAAACACCCTGAGTAGACAATCTGCGCATGCCCCGAACTTTTCTGATAGTTTTTGATTCTAGTTGGAACTGTAACAGGCCTATTATTATTAATGATAAAATTATCATATTTTAAAAGATGTTAAACCTGCGATAGAAGATCTGGAAAATAAGATGATATTAATTGGAAAAAATGAAGATTATCCTCCTGTTGATGCTTATAGTAGTAACGATGATAAGGTTTTGATTGAAGACCATCAAATAAAAGTTGAAAATCCTTTTGAAATTGACGAACAACCTAATAATTCATTAATAACGAATACTAATCAAATTAAAGAAATAATTAATGATACTGATGAACAATCAAGTCATAAGCAAGTCAGAAAGAGAAGTAATTTTAAAAGATCTATGTGCCATATTTGTAGTAAAATTTATTCGAATGGTGGTAATTTAAGACGACATTTATTAACTCACACTGATAGTAAACCATTCGAATGTGATAAATGTGAGAAAACATATGTTGATAAGAGATCATTAAAAAATCATATAATGCGTTATCATGATCAGAAACGTTTCGTTTGTCGTGTTTGTAATGAAGGTTTTGAATTAGAAGAACATTTAAATGAACATGTAACTGTACAACATGATGGTGATCATTTTAAATGTCATGTGTGTAATAGGAATCTTGCCGATCGAAATTCATTTAAGAATCATATGGCATTACATTTAAACAAAAAGCCGTTTCAATGTAATGTGTGCAGTCAAAGTTTTATAAGTCGTAGTTATTTGAAAATCCATATGAATCGACATATTAGACCGTTTGTTTGTGATCATTGTGGCAAAACATTTACGGTAAAACATAGTCTATTAGGACATTTAAAAATACATACCGGTGAGAAAACGTTCGTTTGTGAAACTTGTAATACTCGTTTTACATTTCGTTCAGGATTAGTGCGACATATACAACAAGAACATATGGGTGGAAAACAGTTAGTATGTGATGTGTGTGGCAAACGGTTTATTGAGAAATTTGAATTACTTCGACATGCAAGAAGTCATACCGGTTGTAAACCATTTAAATGTACAATTTGTAATGTAGGTTTTACAAAAAACACCTATTTAACACAGCATTGTGAGAAAATGCATAGTGGCGGTGGTTCTTCAGATTAACATTTTTTTTATAAATCTATATAATTATTGTATCTATTAACTACAAAATAAACTATAGTTTAAGTTTAAGCTATGAATCTTATCTCTTATTCAATTTAGAACAGTCTTATATTGATTTTCCGGATAATCGGTGCGCTACTGTATCTAGCAAGTTGTGAGTGAGGAGCTACAATTAGTGATTTTTAAATTCAACCAGTAGCGTACTGTTATTGCTATGGGATAACAAATGAAAGGCACACAAATTATAAAATTTGTACAAAATAAACAATTCAATACAATAAATAGTTATTGCATCCGTTTTAAAATGGATATCTTCCACAATTTTCGGGTGTTATTGGAAAATATTGTAATTACTATTGCAGATACGCCACTGATGTGTAAAATGTCAATTGTCAAATCAAAACTAACAATTTTTGAGGTTATGTGTTGAAATTGTAATTTTTTAAATAAAATTATAATAATTATAATTAAAATAAGAATAAATTGAGCGAAATGGAATTATGTAGATTGTGTTATTCAGAAACATGTCCAGATATATCAAAAAATATATTTTTAACCCAACAGGATAACCTAAAAATGGTGGACATTATAGCAAAATTAACAGGAATAGAAGTAATATAATTGCTTATTTATTTAATATTTTGGGAACAATATTTATAATTTTGTTATTTCTTTATGCTACAGATGCTCGAAGACGATCCCTTTCCAAAAATAATCTGCACAAATTGTTACGAAAAATTGACCAATTTTTATAGTTTTCGAAAATCAGTTCTACAAACAAATCATAAATTTCATAAAAAATTGTACGATTTTCAAGCAATACAAGTACAAACTAGTGAAGCGGATCCAGAAATCGGTAAGAATCTAAAATTTTAATAATAGTTCTGTTCCAACTAGAATCCAAAATTATCATAAAAGTCCAAAACAGTCAGACGCATGCGCAAATGAGTTAAAAATGCTCAAACTAGACAATCTGCGCATGCCTCGAACTTTTCGGATAGTTTTGGATTCTTGTTGGAATTGGAACAGTCCTAATATTAATGATAAACTTATTATATTTTAGAAGATGTTAAACCACCGATAGAAGATAATAATGATTTGGATAATGAGACGTTGTTAATTGGAAAAAATGATGATTTTACGTATGTTGATGCTTGTAATAGTAATGATGATAAGATTTCGATTGTAGAGCATCAAATAAAACTCGAAGATCCTCTTAAAATTGACGAAACACCTAATAACTCATTAATAACGAATACTGATAAAATTATTTTTGATGAAAAACGAAAAACAAATAAACGATCAATTGATAAGAAAACAATAAAAAAACGTAATTTTAGAACACCAATTACGTGTCATATTTGTAATAAAAGTTATTGTAGTAACAATAATTTAAAACGACATCTTTTATCATCTCACGAAGGTAAAAAACGTTTCGAATGTGCTAATTGTGAGAAAGCTTATACAGATAAGAGATCATTAAAAGTTCATATAATGCGTCATCATGGTGAGAAACGTTTCATTTGTGATATTTGCATGGATGGTTTTGAATCAAAACAATATTTAGAAGACCATGTAACTGCACAACATGATGGCCAACAACTCAAATGCAATTTGTGTAATAAAATTCTTGCACATCGAAGTACATTTAAGAATCATATGGCATTACATTTAAATAAGAAACCGTTTCAATGTAATGTGTGCGATGAAAGTTTTGTATGTCGAGGTTCTTTAAAAATCCATTTAAATCGACATATTGGTGATAGACCGTTTGTTTGTGATCATTGTGGCAAAAGATTTATGGCAAAACAGAATCTATTAGAACATGTCAAGATACATACCGGTGACAAACCGTACGTTTGTGGAACTTGTAATGCTCGTTTTATATTTCGTCCAAGTCTAATGCGACATATACAACGTGAACATGTTGGTGAAAGGCCGTTTGTGTGTGGCATGTGTGGGAAGAGTTTTATAGAAAAAACAGTATTAAATCGACATGTAAAAACACATACTGGTTGAAAATGATTCAAATGTACAATCTGTGAAGCATGATTCACAAAAGATACCTATTTAAGATGGCACTGGATGATAATGGATCTTCAGATCGATATTTTTTATAAATCTACAAAATTATTGTATCTATTACCTATAAAATACACTAGTTTAAGTTTAATATATGAGTCTTATATGTTGAGAGTCGTAGGTTGATTTTTCCGGATAATTGGTGCTCTACTGTATTTAGCAAGTTGTCGGTTGAGAGCTACAATTAGTGATTTTTGAACTCGAGGTCAGTAGCGTACAACCAAACGTACAACTATTAACATGGGACAACAAATACAAAAATCATATAAAAATCAACAATTGAATACAATAAACAGTTATTGCATATGTTTTACAATGAGATCTTTTACAATTTATTGATATTATTGGAAAATATCTGAACCGATTATTATGGGTACGCCACTGATGTATAAAATGTCAATTGTCCAATCATAATACATAATTGAAATTTTTTGAGGTTATGTGTTGAAATAACAATTTGTCAAAATCAAATTATAATAATTATTATAATTACAATAAAAATAAATTGAGAAAAATGGATTTGTGTCGATTGTGTTATTTAGAAACATCTCCAGATTTATCGAAAAACATCTTTTTGATCCAACAGGATAACCTCAAAATAGTGGACATTATTGCAAAATTAACAGGAATAGAAGTAATTATAATTGTTTATTTATTTACTTTTTTGAAACAATTTATTTATAATTTTGTTATTTCTTTATGCTACAGATGCTCGAAGACGATCCGTTTCCAAAAATAATCTGTACAAATTGTTACGAAAAATTGACCAATTTTTATAATTTCCGACAATCTATTCTACAAACAAATCACAAATTCCATAAAAAATTATACGAGTTTCAAGGGATAGAAGTACAAACTTGTGAAATTGATACAGAAATCGGTAAGAATCTAACATAATAATAATAGGTCTGTTCCAACTAGAATTACAAAAACTATCAGTCAGACGCATGCGCAAAGCAGTTTGAAAGGCTTAAACTAGACTATCTGCGCATGCCTCGCACTTCTCTGGTAGTTTTGGATTCTATTTGGAACTGGAACAGACCTATTATTAATAATAAAATTATCATATTTTAGAAGATGTTAAACCATCGATCGAAGAATTGGAAAATAAGATGATGTTAATTGTGAAAAATGAAGATTATACTCCTATTGATGCTTGTAATAGTACAGATGATAAGGTTTCTATTGAAGAGCTTCAAATAAAAGTCGAAAATCCCCTTGAAAATGACGAAAAACCTAACAATTCATCAATGACGAATATAATCATTTCAAATGAAAAACGTACAGATAGAAGACGATCAAGTCGCAAGAAAGTGACCAAGAAGCGTACTAATAAAACACCACATATGTGTCATATTTGTAGTAGAAGTTTTAATAATAGCAGTAATTTAAAAAGACATATATTATCTCATGACGATAAAAAACCATTTGAATGTGATAAATGTGGAAAAGCGTATGCAGATAAGAGACCATTAAAAATTCATATAATACGCCATCATAATCAGAAATCTTTCATTTGTTACGTATGCCAGGAAGGTTTTGATTTAAAAAAACAATTAGAAGAACATGTAACTGCACAACATGATGGTCAACAAATCAAATGTGATTTATGTAATAAAAATTTCTCCCATCGAAGTGCATTAAAGAATCATATGGCATTACATTTGAATAAGAAACCGTTTCAATGTAATATATGCGGACAATGTTTTATCTATCGTAGTTATTTAAAAATCCATATGACTCGACATACTGGCGAAAGACCATTTGTTTGTAATCATTGTGGCAAGACGTTTCCATTAGAAAAGAATCTATTAGGACATGTCAAGATACATACCGGCGAGAAACCGTACATTTGTGAAACTTGTAATGCTAGTTTTACATTCCGGACAAGTCTAGTACGACATCAACAAGAACATATTGGTGAAAAACCGTTTGTATGTGATGTGTGTGGAAAACGTTTTATCGAAAAATCAGCATTAAATCGACATGCTAGAATTCATACTGGTTGGAAACAATTTAAATGTACAAATTGTAAAGTCAGCTTTACAAAAGATGCCTATTTGAGACGGCATTGGATGAAAGTTCATAATAATCAACCGACAGATTAATCATTTTATATACTATTCCGGGTGATTAGGGTTCTACTGTATCTGGCAAGTTGTGCATTAGGGCTACAATTAGTGACCTTTAAACTCAACTATCTGGTAACCAGTGGCGTACAATTGTTGTCATGGAACAATAAATAAAAGTCACACCAATTTACAAGTTTATACAAAAATCAACAATTTAATACAATAAACAGTTATTCTATATGTTTAACAATGAGATTTTTTGCAATTTACGGATATTATTGGAAAATATTGTAACGGATTATATTGCCTACGCCACTGATGTGTAAATGTCAATTGTCAAATCAAAATTGTCAGTTTTTGAGGTTATGTGTTGAAATAACAATTTG
Organism: Iselma pallidipennis; assembly: GCA_037464855.1. Lineage (NCBI taxonomy): Eukaryota > Metazoa > Arthropoda > Insecta > Coleoptera > Meloidae > Iselma > Iselma pallidipennis. The sequence goes on along the minus strand of JAZBHA010000297.1, from coordinate 57,503 downwards.
TCAAAATTAAATTATAATAATTATAATAACAATTAAAATAAATTGAGAAAAATGGATTTATGTCGATTGTGTTATTTAGAAACACCCCCAGATTCATCAAAAAGTATATTTTTAACTCAACAGGACGATCTAGCAATGGTCGATATTATTGCAAAATTAACAGGAATCAAGGTATTAGTAATTCTTAAGTAATTATCTTCAATAATATTAATTAAATTACTTAATTCTATTTATATAGATATGTGAAAATGATCCATTTACTAAAATAATTTGTCAAAATTGTTACGAAAAATTGGTTAGTTTTTATGATTTCCGTAAATTCGTTTTACAAGTCAATTTCAAATTCCATCAAAACTTCTATGGTGTTAAAATAATGGAAATTAAAGTTGAAGAAAATCCCGAAATCGGTAAAAATCTTAATTTAGCAATAATACTAATAATAGGTGTGTTCCAACTATAGAATCCAAAAAGCTTTCAATCAGAGAAGTCCAACGCATGCGCAGACAGGCTAGTTTCAAGCCCAATTGCGCATGCGCCTGGATTCAAGTTGGAACAGACCGTATTACTAGCACAATAATAATAATAATAATCAAATCAATGTTTTAGATCTTACTGAAACACAAATACTCGAAAATAAAATACTCGATAATGAAATATTTATTAAAACCAATGAAAATGTCGAGTTTCTTAATGATAATAATGACGATTATAATGATAAGAGTTCGACTAATCAACAACCAATTGAAATAGAAGATCCCCTTAAAACTGGTAACAACCAATCGGTACGGGGATTCAGATCAAAGTCATCCTCAATGTCTACGAGGACCCCCACCTATTAACACATGGCCCAATAGTTTACGTTTGATTTAAATGTCCCGCTTATTGTGGGCGGAGTCAAACAAGTCGACAATGACTTTGATCTGAATTCCTGTTTCATAACGGACACAGTTTTCCTATCTTTATTTGAATATTTTAGATGAGAATAAAGTTAGAATACGACAAATCGATGCAACTGATGGTGAAAAACCCTACAAATGTAATACGTGCGATAAAAGTTTTATATATGAACCAAGTTTAAGGATGCATTTAAGGGTGCATGTTAATAAACAATTATTAAATTGTGAATTTTGTGATAAAAAATTCACCAATGATATTCAATTCCAAGAACATCTTTTCCAACATACCGGAGAGAAATCGTTTGTTTGTAAGATTTGTAATCGTTCATTTGCACTACATCGTACATTAAAGAAACATTTAATCATCCATCGTACTGGTAAACCACATAAATGTCATTTGTGCGACAAACGTTTTACGGAAAAGATACTTTTAAAGAATCATTTAGAATCACATATTGGTGTACGTAAATATAAATGTGAACATTGTAATAAGAAATATTTACAAATGGCTGGTTTACGGTTACATCAAGCCACACATAATAATGTTCCGAAATCATATGTTTGTGATTATTGTGGGAAAACATTTAGTACAAGTGATGTACTATCACAACATTTAAATATACATACTGGTGCAAGACCGTATATTTGTAAAATATGTAATGTTTCATATAGTAATCGTGGTAATTTAGCAAAACATTCACGTATACATCGTGATGATATCAAACCATTTAAATGTGAATTATGTGAGAAATGTTTCTCATCAAAAGTACGTTTAAATGATCATTTAATTGCACATCGTGGTGTTAAAGAATTTAAATGTTCAATTTGTGACAAAGAATTTCTACATTCGAAAGGTTTAAAGAATCATTTGAAACGACATAGTGGTAATACCCCATACCGTTGTGATTATTGTGGTAAAGCGTTTGTATTAAAACATAATTTAAAAGGACATTTAAAAATACATACCGGGGAAAAACCGTATGTTTGTGAAATATGTAATCGTTCATTTACATTTCGTACTAGTTTAGTTCAACATAAAACTGAACATACTGGCGAGAGACCGTATGTTTGTAATGTTTGTGGTAAACGTTTTTCATTAAAATCAACATTAGATCGACATTTAAAAGCTCATAGTGGTTGGAAACCATATAAATGTACAATTTGTAATAAAGGATTCACAAAAGAACGTTATTTAGACAATCATTTAGCTAAGGTACATGAAGGAGACGATTTAGATTGATATGTTCGAAAATATACAGGATGTCTCAGTTAGAAGTATAGCTAAGGTACTTTTATTTTATATTAATTACGTATTTTAATAACTTTTATTTGTATATAGAATAGTATTAAAGAGCATATTAAACAACAAGTTTCATAAGGCACGTATTAAGTTCAAATACCTGTTCGAGTAATTATAAAACGCAACCTTTTAGTTGCCAGTATCTGTCAGTATTAGTATTACCAACCGCAACATGGCCGCAACGAAATTCCCTAAATATAGGTGGCTGATATCAACGACAAACTCGTTTCTTAAAGTTGTTGTTGCACTTGTCCTTTAGAAAACTCACTGCTTCGTGACTTTATGAAATTTGTTTTCTTAATATACTGTATAACTCATCGTAGATCTGTTCTAATTAGTGCGGAACTATCAGAAAAGTTATGTACGGGTGTTCCAATTTTAGCACTTCAGATCTGTGTAAGTATGTCTCTGATTACGTCGGACTTTTTTGATAGTTTCGGACTATTAGTATTACTAGTTTTTGGAAAAAAACCGAATTTGTAATAGTTTTTAATAAAAAATGAAAATAAATCATATTTGCTGTATGCACGCTTCTTGGTATGTCCTAGGACCTTTTTTTTACATGCACTCCTAGGATCTAGGTCCATCAGTCTTGCTTATTTCGTAGATACGCCACTGGTGAAAGGAAATTTAAAGTTCCCGCCAATCAGAGCTTGTTCGCATAGTTGTTCGTGAGTCTAGCCGTCAGAGGATGAACAATTGTTCGTAACCATTCGACTAGAATTTATTCCCTAAAAATATGGCCACAAATATCCTGTTATGACTCCGGGACCACCCGAGTGCACAATAAAACGAAAAACACTTAATACGGTGGAGTATTAACGGAAATCTAAAACCTTGCCACCAACCTGGAAACATAGACGAACTCATTGTCTGATCTCTAGACTACTGTTTCAGTTTTTGAGGTTATGTTGGAACGTCAAGGTGACAGTTGTTTGAAATCAAAATACTCGAAATAATAATAATTATAATTAAAATAAATTGATAATAATGGAATTGTGTAGATTGTGTTATTTAGAAACATCACCAGATTCATCCAAAAATATATTTCTAGGCCAACAGGATGATTTTAAAGTCGTGGACATTATTGCAAAATTAACAGAAATAAAGGCAAGTGTTGTTTTTCTTCTAAATAATCCTATATAATTAACTTATTGTTTTTTAACTCTTCTAGATATTGGAAAATGATCCTTTTTCCAAGATAATTTGTTCAAATTGTTACAGGAAATTGACCAGTTTTTATAATTTCCGTAAATCAATTCTACAAACAAATTTCAAATTCTATCAAAACTTCTATGATGTTAAAATAATGGAGATTAAAGCTGAAAAAAATCCCGAAATTGGTAATAATAATAATAATACATAGGTATATATCCAGAAAAATAATGGTCTAGCGCAGTACGAGAGCCGAGAGTAAAAGAAATAACCGATATTAGCAATCTGTGATACAAGAATCGAAGTGAGATAACAAATACGACGATCCTGCTAGCGTTTGTAAGTTAACAACGTTACTAATACGTTATTCCACCATTACTCACGACGTTTGAAACAGGCGAATCGTCGTGATTGTTATCTCATTTCAACTCATGTATCAGAGATTGCTAGTATCTGCTATTTCTTTTGCTCTTTGAACTTTGCTAAACTGCACTGTTTTCTGGATATAGCTGTCTAGTAGACTGCCGGTAATTCGAACTAATAAATAGTAGATTGTTTCCGGATTACCGAATTTTGCTGGAAGTCTTATTTGGACCATGATTACCAATTGTACGTCACAAGATCACTTCGAAAGCGATATGAACACTCAATCTATTTTATATGAGAGTAGCAGCTTTAGGGCCGGCGTATATTGAGACACAGTGCAGTTCAGTACTGCGTAGCGCAGTTTTTGAGGCACAATGTCTACCTGGCCTATGTTTGCTTTTCTCTCTCTGTAGCCAAAGATGCAGTGATTTCACCTCTCTTTTTCTGATTCTTGGCTCCATTATCTTAATAGGCAAATACTGCATCCCAATATGCGCTGCCGCCTGAATTGCCCTGAACTGTCCTAAACTGCACACTCGGGATAACCGCCACACTACTGTATAACAGCTTAAAGAAAATACAGATTCTCTGAGCGGTTCGGATTACCGGGTCTACCGTAAATAAATAACAATAATAATGAAAAAATGTCTATTTTAGAAAATGTTGAAATACAAATAGTCGAAAATAAAAGTCTTGATAATCACACATTTCTTCAAATCAATGAAAATCGAAACTGTTCTAATAATGATGATCAGGATCAAGATCAGAAGAATTTAATTGAAAAAAATCACCCAGAAATCGAAGATCCTCTGAAAATCAGTGGAAATATTAATGAAAAATCATTTTCATGTAAGCTTTGTAATAAAAGTTATACATTAAAATCGAATTTAAGACGACACCATTTGGGGATGCATAGTGGTGAAAAACGATATAAATGTACGATGTGTGCAAAAAGTTTTACAACAAGAAAATTAATGAAACTTCATCTGATGTACCATCGTGGTGAGAAACCATTTACATGTCAAATATGTAATGAAAGTTTTATATTGAAAACTTATCTAGATATCCATTTACAATCACATAATAACAATGAACAACCATTCAAATGTAATTTATGTAATCGTGGTTTTGCATTACGGAATCGTCTAAAAAAACATCAAATTCTACATAATAATAAACCATATAGATGTAATAGATGCGGTAAAAAGTTTCTATCTAAAGAATTATTCATATCTCATTTAAGGACACATACAGGTGAAACACCGTATAAATGTAGTTTTTGTGGACGTAGTTTTCTACATAAAATCAATTTAAAAAAACATCTAATCACACATAATATCGTTGAACAATCGTTTATTTGTGAATATTGTGGTAAAATATTTCCAACCGGTGGACAATTACGTGAACATACCGTTAAACATACTGGAGAAAAACCATTTGTTTGTGAATTGTGTCCATGTTCATTTCCATATCGTTCTGGTTTAAGTCGACATTTACGTGCACATCGTGGTGAGAAACCACATCAATGTCATCTATGTCAAAAACGATTTACCGAAACGAAATCATTACGTAGTCATTTGATAGCACATAGAGGTGTAAAACAGTACAAATGTGATTTTTGTAATAAATCATTCTTGCATGCAAAAGGTTTAAGAGACCATCAAACTATACATACTGGTCGACGTGCATTTCTTTGTGATTATTGTGATAAAACATTTATACGAAATCGTCATTTACAAGAACATATTGTTAAACATACCGGCGAGAAACCGTTTGTTTGTAATATTTGTAATACAAGTTTTTCATATCGTTCCGGTTTAAATCGACATATAAAAGAACATAGTGATAAGAAACCGTTCAGTTGTAATGTTTGTGGTAAAAATTTTGTATTACAATCAATATTAAATACACATTTAAAGATGCATATGAAACCGTTTCGGTGTAATTTGTGTAATAAAGGTTTTACAAAGAATGTGTATTTAAAGAGTCACTTGATAAGATTACATAGTGATAGTGATTCGAAATGATTGTCTTTTCGGGTGTTAATATTCAAGACAAAGTCATCGTCATCGTCGCTTGTTGGACGAAAAACAAGAACTTCAGTATTCTGCTCATAGTCCTTGTCGATTAGAATAATCAAGCAGAGATTATATCAAGTGTCAAGCGGGAAATAGTAAGTCACCTTAACGATGATAGCCGAACGAGAAATATTCGTGGTTCGACGCGATTCGGCTATCATCGTTATGGCGCTGACCGGTCCCTGACGTTGCTATTAATCATGTTCTGCCCACATATGTCTATCCTTATTCCTACCACAAATTCCTACTTCTATCCTTTACTGTGTACGTCTACGATTGGCCGAATTTTTCTACTGTAAATGGATGGAGGGGAGATGAGCATCCATGCAGACTCGCCTACAGAATACTGTTTAACTGTCAAAATAGTCTTTGTTGATGATGACTTTGCTCTGAATCGTACTGAATGGCTCGATAATGGGTAGAATAAGGAACAATTTGTAGGTAAATAATACAGATCTGTATAATTTCTAATTTATTAAACAAGAAATAAAAATCACAAATTAACATTGTTTTCTTTCCTAATGTTTATTTATTTCCTTTCCTTAAAATATTTAAAAAAATACTCGTACATATCGATAATAATAATAATAATAATAATAATAATAATAATAATAAAATTTAAAACATGATTATAATAAAGACTAGTACACAATTTTATATAAATTATAATATTTGGCTTGAAGAAGTTTTCAATGAGATTAGATAAAAATTCCAAAAAGCAGGTAACTCGAAGACTATATATTTTGAGGTAAGTTTTTCTTTTGAAAATATAATAAAATATCAAATTTTTTTGTTAAGGGTGCGTATACACGGACAGATTTTGTTCTCCTAAAAATTCAGCACGACAAATAATAAGGCTCATTTCAGACTGAATCAATCCGAAGCCATTTGACGAGCTTGATTGGTTGGACACTAGAGTTGCGACCAATCAAATTCGTCAAAAAGTCTCGGATTGACTCAGATTCACTCTGAAAGGGGCCTAAACAATATAGTCATTCTCTCTCTCTCTCTAAAAACAAAGAGGAAATCCTAAAGTGGGATCCACACGCTCCAACTTCCCGTTGGGGATAGTTGAGTAAACTAGCTGGTGCACACACAGAAGTATGTCCAACAGGAAGTTGGAGCGTATGAATCTCACTTTAGTCTCTCTTTTATGAAGAGAAGGACACTGTTACAATAAAATGGATATTGGAAGATTTTGAAGAAGATGTGGCTTTAACCTGACCTGACCTATTGGTATTACGTGTCAACACCGGATTGGTGCACGTAACTAAAAAATTTAATCCCCTTCTCAACTAAACATCGACTTGGTGAAACCCGACATAATCTTTGGTCCAATTAGTACACAAAAAAAAGGTACCAATTTGTCTTGAATCGAACTCGAGTCCATGATCAAACCTAATGATAAGTTATCTAACCCATGATAATGATAACAAAATCGAACGGTGGGTGGGGTAATCTTAGAGCTACCTTTGATAATATTTCGAATAAATTATTAACTAAATCTAAAATTCTTATCATTACTATTTTTTTTTTTAAACACTGGTTTTTGTACCATTTATGAGATTATAATATATATATATGGATATTATTATTTAAAGCTCAATTTATATAATACACACAAATATATGAGATTCAGTGTTTTTTGAAGACGAATGCAAAACATTACAGTACAATGGGGCTCGTGCAACAGGTAATTATGGCGAGAATTTAGAGAGACCATTTTCCCGCCATAATTACCTGAAGTGGTGAGGGCGCACAAGCCCCATTATTGCAACCAACCAATCAAAACGTTCGAAACAAATAATATCCTTCAATCTGATTGGTTACTACTAATCCCGCCTTTTTTGTTTAAGTTTTCAAAACATTCCATACATTTGTCGTAATATTACTATTACACCGTTGACTATTATTATTACTATTATTATTAATATTATTTGTATTATCATGTGTTAATTTATGTGCTAAATAATAATGTTTCATAACGAATTGTTTCTGACATATTTCACATATATAACTACTTTGTTTATCATGTGTTTTTTTATGTTTCAATAGATTATCATTACGTGAAAAACTCTTATCACATATATTACATGTGAAATTCTTTAGACCACTATGTGATGTCATATGACGTAATAGATGTTCTTTACGCATAAATGATTTATTACAATTCTCACATGTATATGGACGAAAACCAGTATGTAATTTAACATGTTGATAGAGATGTTCACGACGTTTGAAACTTTTCTTACAGATTTCACAAATATGTGTCTTTATTGGTGGTTGTTGTTGATTTGATTCTTGTTTAGTTGTTGTTGTTGTTGTTGTTGGGGGTGTTTTTGGAAAATTCGTCTGGATATCACTATTCAATACATTCAAATTTACAGTAGATGGTTCAATTGTTGATAATAAATTTGGATTTGGATTCACTAGATTTGATTGATAAACTGTCGTATTATTATAACCATTGAAATTCTGATGGAATTCACTCAAATTATTAAAAATTACAGAAGGATTTTTATTATTACTATTATTAGTATTATTATTATTTTGATGAGGATGATTATTATTATTATTATTACTATTATCTTCAACTTTTATACTATATGCAAATTTTGAATTTTTTGTATTATTATTCGCACTATTATTTATATCACCATTAGTTAAATCAATTTTTACAACCGTTTCACCATTATTATTCTCCTTCGTTTTTCTTTTACCATTATTAGTATTAGGAGTATTATTTTTATTTTTCTGTAAATTTGCTTGATTTATAATTGTTTCAAAATCAACTAATTGTGCAATATGTAGAACTTCACCATTTGCATTAACAACAACATTACTTAAACCATCATTTTTTGTTTTAAATGTTGTTGAATTATTTATATTATTTGTTGTTGTTGGTGTTGTTGTTGTTATTACAGGATTATTTTGTACTATTTTTGTTGTTTCATTCTTAATTGTTGCTATTTTATTTTCATGTGTTGTTTGATTTGCTATTGTCGTTGTTGTTGTTGTTGCTGATGTTGTTGTTCCAACTATAGCAGCTGCTGGTATTTGCAATGTATAAAATGGTACATGGTCCATTGTTGTACTAATTGATTTCATATTATTATCATTTATATTTGTAAAATTTGTTGTTGTTGTTGGTGGTGTTGTTTGTGTTGTTGTTGCTACAACTGTTGGTATATTTATACTATCCGAAGTTGTTTGATATTGCGGCATTGTGCATTTTGTTGTTGTTGTTGCTGCTGCTGCTGTTGTATCTTTAATATAAACCTACAAATTAATTAATTAATTAGATTAATTAGGGGTGTGACGAACGCCGTAGCGCCTGAATTAAAAAAAATGCAACCACCAATTCATCTCTTAGCGCACAGCTTAAAGAACAGTGAGTATAGTGTGTTGCCTATAATACAATTTTGGAGCTTTTTAGATCAGAATTTGCAAAAAAAACTAGTAGGATTTCCGTAACACCTTTAAGCATTTCCTACACTAATGCGATTTTCTGTTGTCGCAACGGCAACGACAATTTTCTCCCATTGGCGGTAAATGCCACAAAAGTTGTCGTTGTCGCAGCGACAACGCAAAATCGCATTGGTGTGTGGAATACTTTAATGTTAAGGAAACAATCAAGTTGACCTATGCCGACGCAGATGGCGCTGTTACAGAAACAAAAAAAATTGAGGGATTCTTCTGGCATAACTTGATTTATTTACTATTTTTTCTCAAAAAAATCATTGGCGGTCTATTTAAATATTACTCGTTTTTGTTGAAAAACTTGTATTTTAGGAGGTTTTATCAAAAATTAAGGGAAAACAATTGTAGGCCCTAGTATTGATCGATGGTACCGCCACTTGTTATTATTATTATTTTAATCACTCACCTTCCCCGACTTTTTAAAATCATCAGTATATCGGAAATTCTTAAAATAACTTGATAACATACTTTCCGAACTGACACATTCTTGACGAAATGTATAACAAACTTCTAATGTACGAAGACACTTTGAACACACAACTTTTGGTAGAAAGTCATTTTCACAAACCTATAACAACAAATGAAGAAAAATTCAATTTCTAGTTAATTATTGATACGAATTTAGATGGAAAACTTACAGTTAATGATAGACAACTTTGTATTTTTGTTTGTAATTGGATTTTACGTCCTTCCTCTTGGAAAATATGTGTTTTATCTTTCTGTTGATTGGTTGCACATAATCTACATAATTCGTAGAAATTGACACGTTTATAACCGGACATTTCATCGAATTTTTATCAATTTCTCGTTATATTTTCATTAAATGTGTTTATTATAATTTTTCATTGATTAATTATTATTTATATTTATGTCAATTTAAATGACAGATAACGCCGGCATGTGGGGCGACATCTAGACAGACAGTATCGCCAACCTAACACTAATTAACAACAACCACAAATCCATCAAAACACCTAAAACAAACAATTTTTAGTCAAAATGTCACAAAATAACCAAAAATAATCACTAAAAGTCGCAAATAGTGCTGTTATTTGATAAAATACAGTCCTTGGACGTGTTTCTTGTAGTTGTGATTCGAATTTGCCGCCTTTTTGATTGGTGTGAAGTTGGCCGCAAATCGATTTTTGATTTGTCATCCGGTCATCCTTGGAAATTATTGTTAAAAATTGTGAAAATATGGCGACTGCAACAGTACAACAATCCAGTGTTAATGATTATTTAACGAAAAAACAGAAAGAAAGTCCAAAAGATCTAGCTACAGAATGGGCAGAAATTGAGGAATTACACAATAAAAAGTAAATATTACTTATTACTACCATACTAACATCAAAATTCAATTTCCAATAATTTATAGGTTATGGCATCAATTGACTTTAAAATTATTGAAATTCATCAAAAAACCTGAATTAAAACGTGATGATAATTTACTGCAATTATACAACAATTTAATACAAACATTCGAGAATAAGTAAGTATTTACTTCAAGTCAAACAAAGACAATTTGTTTTTTTTTGCTAACTCATCATTGGCTTACATTCAAGAATCAACCCATTATCATTGGTGGAGATTGGGGCTGTTGTTGTTGAACAGATCAAAGAACCAAAAGAAGCTATCAGTTTTCTAGAAAAACTCGAAATTAAAGTGAAAATCAATCCAGATGCCCAAAATCTATGTAAAGTCTTAGCTGGCCAGATCTATTTAGAAAAATTGAATGATCTCGATGCTACCAAGAAGATTATTGAAGAAGTTGAAGCTACATTAGATAATGCTGATGGTGTTACAGCAGTACATGGACGGTTCTACTTGTTGGCATCACAGTATTACCGGTAATTTACCAAATTTACCCCCAAAAAAAATACATCCAATTGGAAATTTTCAGGATTCAAGGAGACCATGCACAATATTATCGTACAGCTCTTCGTTATTTAGGCTGTATCGATTTAGATACATTAACACCAGAAATCAAACATCAACACGCCTTCTTCTTAGGTTTAGCTGCTCTGTTGGGTGAAGGTGTTTATAATTTAGGTGAATTATTAGCACATCCTGTATTGGAATCATTAAAACAAACTGAAACTGGTTGGTTAATTGAGTTGTTATATGCATTCAATTCGGGTAATATAAATAAATATGAACAGATGCGTCCACAATGGTCAACAATTGCTGATCTAGCTGCACAAGAATTATTTCTACGACAGAAAATCTCATTATTATGTTTAATGGAATTAACATTTAAACGACCATCACATAAACGACAATTAACATTTAATGAAATTGCTAAAGAAACTAAATTACCAATAAATGAAATTGAAGTTTTAGTTATGAAAGCTTTGTCGCAAGGTCTAGTAAAGGGGGCAATCGATCAGGTAACTTATTCAATATGATAATTAATTCTTAATTGAATTTTATTTGATTTATTATTATTATTAGGTTGCCAGTACTGTTAATATGACTTGGGTACAACCTAGAGTTCTGGATCGTTCACAGATTGCTTCAATGATTGATCGTTTAAATGATTGGTGTATTCATGTTAATTCGATGGAACAGATGCTTGAAGAAAAAGCCAGTGAAATACTAACTTTGTAATTATTTAATCATACGTTTTTTTTTTTTAATAACAAGGAATAACTAAATTAGAACTTTGTTATTGATATCCTTAAACCAAGAACCAAAATCCAGAAAATAACAGGTATGCCAAATAATTTTTAGTTAGGCGCGCCAAGCGAGGAACGTAGGTTGTAAGCTTAATCCATACCCCCACAGTGGGTCACTTCCATCCCCACCCACTTGGAAAAATGACTCTTCTAAATAGGTATCACACAACTGTGGCAAAATTGTATTTATCCAGGGTGTGTTGAAAAATTCTTCATAGATAGCAATGTGCAAGGTGCAAGGGGGCACCACAGTACTCTCTACACGTCAAAAATATAGTTTTTAGGAAAATAATGACGTCATATCGTCTAAATCTACTTTCCCGCCACAACTGTGACAGATAGTGACGTCACATTCTACCCATTGCATTAATGATCCAATCAAAGACTCACGTTACCACTTTAATTAATAAAACAGGAAGAATTCAGTCAAAACATTTATTTCAAAGACAAAAAAGCGTCAAAACGATTAAGTACAAAATAAAAAGAACAAGAAAAAGGCAAGATTACAAAAAACACAAAACAAAAAAAAAACATGAAAATCTATAAATTAGTAGTTTTTAAGAATTTAACACGTCTCTGTTGATTATTATCAACATTTACACAATCCGATTCATTTAAATTACCATCTAAACTTTGTACCATTGAACTGGTAAAACTAAATGTATCTAAATCAGACATATTATCATCAATATTAGTCAATTCACTACCAGTTGTTGATAAATCATCATTCATACAGAAATACTGGATTTTTTTATTGATCAATAAATATAGACCTTTCGAATTTTCACCAATTACTCTAAAATTATTATTAATTTTGATATTATCAATATGAATACATTCATTATTATCATTAAACTTATAAACATCAATACCATATAGATGATTAATAAATAAATATGGTTTTTGATAATAATAATTTAATGGTAAATGATTTAATTCAATTGTTGTTAATTGACGTATATAACGACCATATTCATCAACAACAGTAATGAATTCACTAAAACATATTAGATATTCAATTGGATTATTATTAATTTCGATAATATTTAATGGTAATAAATTCAATTGATAACATTTCTTTAATAATATTGTTGATATTTGATCGGCATTATCTAAAAATTCATTAGCTTTGAAACTATTTAAATCAATTTCGAAAAATTTATCACTACCAACAATAATACTATTATTAATTGTATATAGAATACAATTAATTGGTTTAGCTGTATCCATATATCTTAATGGTATAAAATTATTATTAATATATTTAATTATAATTAATTGTTTTTTCGTTGCAATACACAATAACTCTGATTTAACGATATTCGATGGTTTTATATAATGAATCTTATCAATATTTGTTGTTAAATCAATATAATCATAATTTAATTTCGTTTTTATACTATTCGGTGTTAGACATTGTATTAAATTAATTAAATGATTTAAATCACAATAAATCAAATCTTTGTTATCATTAATTATCATTAGTACGAATTTTGTTGTTATTGTTTGCATTATTGTTATATAATCAACTGTTAGAAGATTATCAATTTTAATTAAATTATTATCATTTAATGAATATAAACCATCTTGTGTACCAATTAATAGAATATTTTTCGTTAATTGTAAAACACAATTAACCTGTAATTTATCATCAGGTAAATTTAATATTGTTTCACCAATACAATCGTTAGTATCTTTATTAAAAGCACGTCCAAAAGCTAAAACATACAGGAAAATATTAGAATAATTTGAAAATTCGCGGCAAAGTCGATGATAAACGAATCGGGCCGATTTGCCACAATATGACGTCATAGAATGAGTGGAATGGGTAAGTTCCATCGCCATCTGACGTCACTATTGTGACTATGACATCATCGACGTACCACAAATAAGATAATTTTTTTACCTTTATACCATTGTTCCCGTTCTTCAATCGATTCCACCATCAATATAATCTCGTATTTAGGTTGGAAAATTTCAATTTTTATAATAAATACTAATTCATTATCATAAATATTTGTAGTACCAATTTCTGATAATAATGGTTCTAATATAATTTTATAATTCTTATCATTATCACCATTAATTGGTATTTTATCATTTAATATACCATTATTTTTAATTAAATTTGTATAAATATAGAATTGTCCTATTGTTAAATAACAATAATATCGTTCCCATTTATCATTTTTTAAAATTTTTAACCATCCTTTTTGTATTATATCATTATCATTATCATTCGTTAGAGTATCGTGATTTTTTTCCAATTTTTCACATGATTTTTGAATCAAATCAGTACAATTTGTATGAATTATTAAATTACATTCCATACATATATTATAATCATGTCCTAATAATATCTGTTTATTACAAGAATCACATTTAGAAACTGTTTTTGATAATTTCGTTTCCAATCTACAAAAAAAAAACACACAAAAAGAGCTACAATTAATCCAACTACAGTTATAGCGCCATCTATCGACTCAATCGCAAAACAACATAATCACTAGTAATAGCGCCATCTATTGACATAACTACAATACAACTAATAGAATCACTAGTAATAGCGCCATCTATTGATACATTTTAGTGACTCGTTTAAAATTAATTAATTTAATTACAAAATTAACAATTTACCTGTGTGATTTTGTTGATTTATCTGGATTTTTATGAAATTTATGACGATCTACACTATTTACTCGTGTTTTACGTTGTTGTTGTTGTTGATTATGATTAATTTCTAATTTTAATTTATCCAATTCATCACGTAAATTCTTATTCAAATCTTGTAATTTTTGTAATTCTAAATCTTTATTTTTCTGTTGTAATGGATCTTGATTTTCTTTCTTTGTATGACTACTAAATATTCTATCAGCTAATGTTTTCTTCTTCTGGGAACATTCACCAATCTATACACAATTAATTAATTTAATTTAATTAAAGTGATTAATTAGAAAGTAAAACTTACTTTTGAATGTAAATAATCGATAAGTTTCGTTTGTTGTTTGATTGTCGAACTAGATTTTAAATCTTTCTCTTCATAATAATTGATTTTCGTTTGTAATGTTGTTTCTAATTCGTCAATTTGTTGTAAATATGTATTTTCCATTATCTAAAACAATTATAACAATAAAAAAATAAATCGTCTACTAGATGGCGTTAGTCTACGCCAATTTATAACCTGTACAAAACGGAATTGTCAATTAAAAATGGTACATAACTACATAATTGTCTGCTAGATGGCGTTAGATTACAATACGATTTATAACCTGCACAAAACGGAATTCTCAATAAAAATGGCCACTTATACAACAATAACAACAAAGAATACATTATCATTGAAGAATAAAATTGAATTAATTAAATGTAGTGAACTAGATCGATTAACCGTAAAAGAATTAATGGAAAAATTCCATTGTGGTAAATCACAAATTTATAAAATTTTAAAAAATAAATTACATATTAAATTTAAATGGTTAACAAATACTGAGAATATTAATCGTAAACGTAATAAAAAAAGTTATAATGATGAATTGAATCGTATTATTTATGAATGGTATTTATATGCAAAAAAAGAGAATTTAATGATAAATGGTCCAATTTTACAACAACAAGCTAGAAAGATTGCTATAAATTTAGGTAAACTGGAATTTAAAGCATCAAATGGTTGGTTGCAAAGTTTTCGTATACGACACAATATCAGATTCGGTACAAACAACAACCATAATAACAATGATAACAATCATGATAGTGATATAAAAAGTGATAACGACTTAAATGATATACAAGAACTCATTAAAATAGAACCAGAAACTGATCTTGTTGATTATCAAAAATTTGATAGCAATGATAAAACCTGTACAGGTATTATTAACATTATTATTATTATTCATATTGATTCAACTGTTTTTTTTTGTTTTAGTTGAAAAGGTAAATAAGGAAAATTTTAAAATTCATAATTATCAAGAAGCTTTATCGTGTGTGGCAGCTTTAGAAGGATTTGCCGAAAAACAAAAATCTCTACAATTATTAGAAATTATACAAAATTTAAAACAAATCATTGAAAATGAATCAATTTCTATGATGATCAAACAGGAGAAGATTTTTTAAAGTAACTTGTGTATGGTGACCACCTAATGGTCAATATAGACAGGTCGTTAATATAGTCCTACTATCAATACTTTGAAAAAAGAGAGAGAAAAACAACAGTTTTGGAAAAAATGGTCAAATTACAAGAGTATTGATTATGATCCATATATGGTCGATTTAGGCAAGTGACCGTAATGATCAATATAGCCAGTTTTACAACAATTTTAAACCGGTTTCGGTTTGTTTTTCTTGGTACTTTTGGTTGTAATCTACCGATGATGGTCTGATTTCACGTGTCTTTCATTAAAAATGATCATTAAATAATGACTCACCTGGAATTCATTGATTTGTTGTTTAAATTTATAATTGTTGCCTTTTAAATGATCAATTTGTGTTAGATAATCAGAGATTTCTTCTTTTAATAATAGATTTTCATCTTGTAATTTTATTAAATCTCTTTCATTCATTTTCATTTTCAATTCATATTCAGTTAATTTTTCTTCATAATTTTTCAATTCATCAGATAATTGTTGTGTTAATTGTTTGAAATTTTCCGATTGTTTTTTTATTGATTGATTTTCATTTTTTATGTTATCATATTCATCTTGTTGTTTTTTTAATTTCGTTTCAATTAATAATTTTAATGATTTCTCTTCATTTATTTGTTTTTTACTTAATTGTAACTCATTTTTGATTTTTGTTAAATCATTCATTATTGTTTTATTATTTTCATTCAATTGTAATTTTTCTAATTCAAGAGATTTTGTAATTTTCTCATATTCAATAATTTGACTTTCCAATAATGTACAGGCCTCATGTAATGCTTCCCAGTTCTAAAATAATAAAAAAATGATAATAAGTTGAGTTGTCAGTGTTCATTTTTTATGAATCATATTTTATGAACGTATTATGAAATGTGTGAACTTTGGTTTGTACATTATGAACAACATTGTTTGCTTGCATACAAAAAAGTGAAACGGGGCTCTACCTTAGTTCATAGTACTTAATCATAATTGAAAAAAAATGAAACATGAGAACTACGTTTGGGTTTCAGTGTACATTAATCTGAGCTTCATTCATATTCAAAATGAAACGAGTTAACTCTTGTTTCATACATTATGAACGGCATAAAAAATGAAATAGAATTCAATTGTTCACATTATATGTAATCAATCATAAATGACAAACGCAAACGTGAAAACAACGTTTGAGATTCATTGTGTATTAGACTAGAAGGGTTTTCAGTATTATGTCCAAAATGAACATGGAATGAAATGTGTGAAGTTTGATTCATACATTATGAACTATATTATTCGCTTTCATAAACGGGAAATCAGTAACTAATCATAATTGAAAAATACAAACAAAATGAAACATGAGAACTATGTTTGAGATTTATTGTGCATGAAGTTGGAAGAGTTCTCATTATTCATATTCTATGATTTATACCCATGATGAATATGCGATTAATTTGGTTCATACATTATGAACGACACTGTTTGATCACATAAACAAAATGAAACATAAGAACTACAACTAGGCTAGGTTCTTATTCATTTTTTTTAGGATTCATGTTAGCCTTTGTTTCATAGATTATGAATGGCTTCTATAAAAAATGAAACGTGTAAACAAAATGAAACCTGAAATAATGATAATGATTCACATTCATTATTCACGTTATGAAATCTATGAATCGTTGTTTCGTTCATTAATGAACAACATTATATGCTAACGTAAAAAATGAAACACAAACATGAAACATGAGAACTATATCTTGAATTTATGACCAACTATTGTCGTTCTTAATATATATATATATATATATGAATCATAATTTATGACTCTTCATTTTCATTTATTATGAATCATAAAATATGAATGAAATAAAAAAACTCACCAATTTCGTATTGTGAAGTTGTTGTTTCGTATTCTCCAATTCACTCAATAATTGTTGTTTATCTTGTTTAAGTTTATTACATTCATTAATTAGTTCTTCTTTATCTTTTTTAATATTTTTTGTTGAATTTTCAATTGCAATCATTTCCAATTTGAATTTATCCATATCAGATAATAATTGATTAATTTTTATATCTTTCATTGAAATTAAATTATTGAATTCATTAATTTTCGATTTTTCTTCATTAAATTTCTTACATTCATTATCATATTTTTCATTTAAATGTTTCATATTCTCTTTCATTGTTATCAATTCTAATGATAATTGTTCATTAATATTACCTAATTCAACAATAATATTATCATTTGTTTTTTGTTTATCAATAATTTGTTTATTTAATTCATCAATTTCATGTTTATATTGTTTCAGATCATTTTGTGAATCTTTTAATTCACGTTCTAAGATACGTTTATCAATTTTACAATTATTGAAATCTTTCTCTAAACGCCATAATTTCATATGTAATTCACGTAATTCTTGTGTTTCATCAATTGGTTTCTTTAGATTTTCATAATCATTTAATAATTGTTCATATTTTTGTTGGTTTTCATTGAATTTTGTTTCATAATCTTTCAAACGTTTCTCAATGTCTAGTTTTTCTTCTTCAACCATTTTCAAATTCTTCTTACATTCATCTAGATTTTTCTTATCATTTTCCAATAATGAAACCTGTTTTTCTAGATCTTTTATCGTTATCTGATAATTATTTAGTTGTTTTTGTAGATTCCTGATTTCATTT
Organism: Iselma pallidipennis; assembly: GCA_037464855.1. Lineage (NCBI taxonomy): Eukaryota > Metazoa > Arthropoda > Insecta > Coleoptera > Meloidae > Iselma > Iselma pallidipennis. The sequence continues at coordinate 38,768 of JAZBHA010000297.1, read as the reverse complement.
TTATAACTTTCATTATTTTGTATATCATTTTCCAGATCGTTCACTTTAAAATTCAATTCTTTTATAATGAATTCAGCTTCATCAACTTTATTTTTTAAATCATTATAATTCATTTCAGTATAATGTAATTGTTCTTTTAATTGTTTTTCATTGATTTTGTATTGTTTTAATGAATCTTCAAGAATCTCTTTATGATTCATTTCATTATCTAATTGTTGTTGTAATTCATTGATTTTCTGTTGATTCTCGTGTGTTATTGTTTCTAAACGTGTCTCTAAACTTATGATACTTTTACGATTTAATTTCTCAACAGTTTTTAATGATTCACGTTGTTTATTTTCTTTTTTAAATGTTTGTTGTAATTGTTGATTTAATAATTGATTGGTTTCAAATAATTCATTAATTTTCTCTTTATATTGTTCGATTTCTAAATTTAATTGATCGAATTTAGTTTTTTCAGTGATTTCCCATTTTAATTTAGCTGATTTAATTAATTCCAATGCTTTACGTTCCAATTCTGAACGGTCTTTACGTTCAATTTCAAGAGTACGTTTCAGAGCCTACAAACATAAAAAAAAAAACACAAAATATTAATAATAACTCTTTCTCAAAAACAAAAAATAAAAATGAAATCAATCCAGTATGCCACAATTTGATGACTTAAGTCAAATGTAGTGCTTCAACTTAATGGGTTACCTCCACTCCATCCATTTGGAGGAATGTGACGTCAATTTCTGTCTTCAAGAGTATGTCATTTGAACTCAACACCTAGATGACGTCACAATTCCAAACTGGTGGGAGTGGAACTAACCCATTTATATATCGAACAAAATCGGATAAAAAAACTAATTGTAAGAAAAACGGCATAAAATCACGAAAAACGTCCAAAAAACGAAGAAAAATGCCCTAAAAACTAAGAAAAATGGCCGATAATCGAGGAAAAACGGTCGAAAACCATGAAAAACTACCAAAAACGGGTGGAAAACCACGAGAAACGTTCAAAAACTACAAAAACGGCCAAGAAACGAAGAAAAACGGGCGAAAGAGGAAGAAAAACGGCTGAAAACGACGAAAAACGGCTAAAAAAACTAAGAAAAGTGGCTGAAAAACTAAGAAAAATTGCCGATAAACGAGGAAAAACGGTCGAAAACCATGGAAAACGACGAAAAAACGGCTGAAAAACCATGAGAAACGTTGAAAAACCACAAAAATGGGTAAGAAACGAAGAAAAACAGGCGAAAAAGGAAGAAGAGCGACTGAAAAAAACGGCTGAAAACGACGAAAAACGGCTAAAAAATTAAGAAAAACGGCCGAAAAATGGCCAAAAAACGAAGAAAAACGGCTGGAAAATCACGAGAAACGTTCGAAAACCATAAAAACCGCCAAGAAACGAAGAAAACCGGGCGAAAAACTAAGAAACTTGGCTAAAAAACGAAGGAAAACGACGAAAAACGGCCGAAAATCTCGAAAAACGACCAAAAAAACAAAAAAAAAACGTCGAAAACCACGAAAAACGATCAAAAAATGACAAAAACGACGATAAACGACGAAAAACGGTCGAAAATAAACCAAAAAACGGCTGGATAACGGCCAAACAGCACAAAAACAGCTAAAAAAACGAAAGCCGGCTGTAAAACGACAAAAAACGAAGGAAAACGGCCGAAAAATGTCCGAAAAACGCCGAAAACCCGTCGAAACCCGTTCGAAAAACGTTCAAGAAACAAAGGATAACGGCCAAAAAAACAAGAAAAACGGCTGAAAATCACGAAAAACGCGCAAAAAAGAACGAAAAGCGACCAAAAAACGTAGGGAAACGGCTGAAAAACGACCAAAAAGCACGAAAAACAGCAAAAAAGAACGAAAAGCGACCGAAAAACGCAGGAAAAAGGACCGGAAAGCACGAAAAACGGCAAAAAAGAACGAAAAGCGACCGAAAAACGGCTGAAAACGACCGGAAAGCACGAAAATCGATCGGAAGATGAATAAAAACGGCCAAAATACCGACGAAAAATGGCCGGAAACCACGAAAAAGTGAAGAAAAACTATCGTCATTTGAGTTACGACATACGTCCACGTGTGACATACTGGATTGATATTTTCTTAATACTTACCGTGCATTCTGCAATACTATTGGCAAGATCTTTCTCCAATTGATCACGTATCATTTCAATATTTTCTAATTTTTGTGTTTTCTCAATTAATTTCTTCTCTAAATTGATTTTAACATTTTCAAAACTTTCATTTTTGATTAATATCCGATTAGTTTCATCTAATTCACGACGTAAACTACGTATTGTTTCATCTTTTTTATTATTATCAATAACTGTACGATTAAAATAGATTTCCTGACTATTACTATTATTTAAATCTTGTATAAAATTAAAACCAATAAATGGTAGATTACGTCCAGAGAATTGTGTTTTACGTTTAAAATTCTCAATATTTGGTCCTTGTTTCTTTTTTGTTATCATTTGAAAATTATTTATATCATCATCTGATAAAACTTTTGGTAGAAATGGTGGTATTTGTTCATGTATTGTATCAAAATTAATTGTTTTAAATACGGAATGTTGAAATAATTGTTTAATATTTAAACGTGATTTTTCATCAATTAATAAATTCTTAATTAATGTTATATATGATTGTGTTAATAATGTATCAGATGGGAATTTTAATGCATTTTTATAATTCATAATTTTTGCATAAATCTCTGTTGTTGTTTGTCCAGTAAATGGTGGTTTACCAATTGTTAATTCATATGCCACCACTCCCAATGACCACAAATCACAACCAACCTACAAAATATCAATAAATTAATAGATTAATACAAGAAAATTGTGCGGGAGAACTAGAACTAACCCCATAACTGGACCCTTTAATATTCTTATTATTGATCGATTGTAGTACTTCCGGTGCTATATAATGTGGTGTACCAACTGGCAGACCTTTATCAATACGACCATTATCATTTAAACGTATCGTTGAACCAAAATCAATCAATTTTATATGTCCACAACGATCTAATACAATATTATCCGGTTTGATATCACGATGTATATAACCCATTTGATGTAAATCATTTATAGCCAATAGGATTTCAGATAAATAGAAAATTGCTGCACTTTCTGGTATTGTACCACCATGTTTATGTAATAAATTGGCTAAATCACCACCTTGATAATAATCCATGATAAAGAATAGATAGATATCATCTTGAAAGGTATATTTTAGTTTGGCTAACCATTGGGATTGTGTAAATGCCATTATATTACGTTCATTCATATATGAATCTTTATATTGTTGTTGTGTTAAACAATCATTTTTTTTTATTGTTTTCATACAATAAATATTTTTGGTTTGTTTCTCTTGAACAACATAAATCTCACCAAAATGTCCACGTCCAATTAATTGTTTTATATCGAAATCATGTAAATTGATACGTAATTTTTTCAATTCTTGTATTGTTTGTTTATATTTCTCAACAAATTCATTAATTTGTTTATCATTATTTTTCAATATTTCAATACAACATTCATCATATAAACATTGTAATGTATCTAATAAACTTTCACGTTTTATTAATTGATATTTATCATTTTCAATATATTTGCCAATTATTTGATTATTTAAACGTGTTATACGTTCATTGATTGTCTGTGTAAAGGACGTGGAGGATTCCATTTCGTTAGGTTTTTCCTAAAAAAAAATTATCAAAAAACGCACAAAACATGGATAGAAAACACGAAAAAAACGGTTACACTTGCCGACATACAAATTCAAACTGACAAATTTCAAATTTGTTGATTACGTCTCCTGTGAAGTTTGCCACAAACAGGTCTACCAACTCTGTTTTGATTTGTAACTAAACTGCGACAAAATTTAATAATTTGTAATTTATTTCAAAAATAATTAACAATAAAAATCAAATATTACCGATATTTTGTTTAATTGTACCTCCTCATGAGGTTAAATCAATATTTTGTGCTATATTTTTGGACCTATTTGTAGATCTAGGGAGTTTTTCGTAAAGCTAGCCATAGATCTAACAGACAGCTTAAGCACCCCATACACAAGGTTTGCGACGTGTTGGTTATATTGGGCGTACAACACTATTTCAAGTCAAAATAGGCCAAATCTTAGATTGGTTCAGTAATGTAGATTACCATCTATTGGACTGTTAGTAATTTGATGCTTAAAATGTTTTTCGTTTTATTAGTTTCAAACTGTTTCAAACTACTAGTTGGAACAAAACTAATGTCTCTTGTGAAGTTTGCTACAAACAGGACTACCAACTCTATATTGTCACACTCAGTTCTGTTGAGGTGAACGCATCTCATAGAGAGATCTAGCATAAGGTATTTCAGGATCAGACTAATGCTCAATCTTCCCCCAATAGATCTTTATTTAATTATATGATTGTACTTACATAGTCGCTCTCAGAGTAAAGGCCATGGTGATTATTCGCTGCCACACGTGCTGGGTCCTGGTAACGATCACCACTCACTACGTAATTAGACAATGACTGAATACTGCATTAGCCGGACTTCCGTGCTATATACGCTAGCCCCCAACACCTAATATTCGGGTGTTGGCTAGTAACAGCGGGTACTAGTTTGTGTCCTCATTTGCTAATGCAGTTATGAAATGCTGACCCAGCACATGTTGCAAGCAATTGGAATCCATGCCCTACATACAATTTAGGTTACTCTACCCCTTGTACCAAGGAAGCTGCAAGCTGGGGTCGTAACTAAACGATGAATAAATGTAATAATTTGTAGTTCAGTTAAAGTATAATTAACAGAAAAAAAAGCAAAGAATTTCTGTTTCTTTAAAGTGTATTTTCCCATAAAATCAAACCAACGTTTTGTGTTGTATTTTTGGACTTACTTGTAAATTTGGGGTTTTTCGTAAAGCTACCCATAGATGTAACAGATGGCTAAGACAGACCATACACGAGAACTTGGAAATTTTCGGCACGGTGGTTATATTGGGTATACAACACTATTTCAAGTCAAAGTAGATGAGGGAATACACAGCCAAGTCGTTGATTCGTTCGATAACGCAGATTATCTCCTGTTGGACTGTTATTGATGCATCAAGTTACGACCTCACGTTTCCAATTCATTATCTGTTTTGGACTGAAATAATATTGCACACCCGGTACATGAGAGTAAAGGTATACATACAATTCCTCTTATCATCTTCAGAGATCGCAAGGTAACCTGTTATTTTATGAAAAAGATTCAGATTTCTCGTTATCCCGACCATTCTTTCTTAAATAGCGTCTAACAACAAGTATTTATTAAACCATTCGAAGGAGAGGATGCTTTCTTTTTTGGGGAACTTTCAATTTCTTCCAAATATTGAGCACAGATCAATACTCTCTAGTTGTTAAAAAATATAAGCACTCGAGAGAAGCAAGCCGTTATACTCCGAAAAGTGACATCACGTTCTTGCAAATGAGTGGGGATGGCATTCACCCACTAAAAACGCGCCCATATACATGCAAGCATTAGCTTAAAGGCGGCCACACACTCATACTTCACAACTTAAAAGCAAACATACACGTCAATATTGAATTAATGGTAATGATACATGAAGAATTTATTAGAAATTCTTTTATTTATGCAAATTAAAACAATTTTTACCATTTTTACAAATATTAGTAACAGTTGAAACATTGAAATAAAACAGGAGGAGGAAAATAAACACCTGTCAAATACTAATAATCAATAAAACTAACAAAAATAATAATTAGTCTTGTATCTAAAAGTATATAACTTGTCTATTTCAAATTATTTTGGAAGAGATCGGCAAAAAAGCCGTTTTTATTCCTATTATCATCATTATCGTTATTATTGTTTCTTGTTGTCCCAGAAAAATTTAAACAATTTTCACTATAAAATATAGAAAACTACAGGACGTATAATTTACCTCTCTAACAATGACTAGATTTTTTTTTTAAATACATTTAATTTTTTTTATAAAAAACTTGTGTTGAGGCAATTATTAATTTTTTGGATTGATGATTAAGATAAAATAAAACAAAAATAATACAAATAATTGACATTTTGTGGTTTTAGAACATTCAACAAATAAAAAACAACTTTGATATGTTTTAGAATAGAATTTAAAAACCTAGACAGAAACTGTAAAGGTGTAAAATCGTTATTTTGTATGAAGAACAATCAACATTAACACATCGAACATCTTAGGTTTCTTTTCTTTTTTTTACATATTAATAAATATTATAAAATAAAATTCAAAAAAGAAAAATAGTAATAATAATAATAAAAATACCCTGCATTGTTAAAGAAAACAAAAATAAGAGAATAATAAAAAGTTCGAATATTATCTAATCTAAGTAGATGTGACATGTTGTTGAGTATATACTACCTAATGTGAACAACATTGGTATTTCAATACATACAGTAGGACCCATTCCATCATTATTATTATTAATAAAACTTTTTGATTTACGCAATTTACCAACAACAAATTTTGTCCTATTATTATTATTCAACAATTTTCTATCATACGGTAAAAGAAATACTGGCTTTTTTGTATAATTTATATTAATTGTATTTAATAATTCAGGGCGTCATAAATCAGGAAACCTACAACGAATTTATTTAATAGAATAATGATAATACCGAACTGGGAGAGCCCTCACTCTTATATACAACTTATTCCACCCATTAGAGGTGGCGCTCTCGTCGCCTTACCGACACTTGCGCCATCTACATTTCTATAAGAGTGATGGGGTTCCAGCCCGGTGGCAGGCACAGCATTCAACTTGTTACAAAAAAAAAACAAACATAGAAGTCTTACCTTGTTGGATCTTCTACATAATTATCTGGTACTGTAAACATCTCCTTTGGTATATCATCTCTAAATTCAAATTGTTGGAATGTTATTTTAGCTGTAACAGTTGGTAATATTGGTATTTCAATTTTAACTGGGAAACCATTTGGTAATTTAAATTGTATAAAATCACGTAATTTTGAAAAATGTTTAAATGGACCAATCACTTCTAATACATTTAATAACATTTCAACCGATAATGGGAAATCTTGACTCTAAAAAAAACAATAATCAATTATTAGAGATTTAAAGGTGCCCATACACGAGAGAAATATACCATTGCTATAGTTGCTTTAAATGCTTTTGTTGATTCTTTATAAACTAAATCACGTCCTAAACGTGGATAACAATTAACATCTGAATCGATATATTGTTCCCAGGTTATAGATTTTTCCGGTGGTGGTATTAGACTTGTTCTTCGTACAGGCTACAAAAATAAAACAAACACAAAATTGGTAAACACTAACGCTAAATTGTCTTAGAGGCAGACTGCGCATGAGTATACCCTTGGGCCCATGCGCATTACTGCTCCAACAGAGAGTTTGCGCAGTTTACTGCACGTTAAGATGAACGCTAACGCTAACGCTAAAGCCTCTTAGGAGTAACTGACGTGTTTTGTAGGTTCTACTACGCAAACTCTTCAATATCTACAGCCAGCTTTGATTTTTTTGTTGTTTTTTTTTTAATACTTACAACACCATTTTGATCGAAATTCTGTAGATTACCACCTTTCGTGAAACTTTCTAATAATGCTTTATTTTTTTGTAAATCATCATTTGATAAATGTTCACGTCTTTTACGACTTTCTAACATTAAACCATGTACTGTATATAATTCACTTTCATATTGTCCAGCTACTAATTCTTTTTTATCTTCACGAAATATCCAACCACTTTGTGCACGTACAAATGATATACTTTTTGTTGATATTTGTGCAGCTAATATATCAGTTGACATTAATAGATCCACCTCATCTTCGATCTCCATCTCATTCTCCTTAAAAAAAAAACAACGCTATTTCAGGCCACGTCAAATTATGCTACGGACAGAGAACGTATGGCCTAACTTGATCCATACTCTACTAAATTTGACAAATGAATTGGAAGTAACCTGCATTATCGACCTAATCAAGGACTAATTGTACACCCGGTATATAATTCACACTTTGCAAGCATTTTACTTTACCGACACGTCATGATTTTAAATCATGTCTGAACTTATTTACTAATGTACTAAACAGAGCTGACTATATAAATGATTGCTTGATTAGAACAAAGATAGATAAACGCAGTGTTGTCTGTCTACTTGTATGACATAGTAATAGAGACGTGGCTAGACTATGGACACCTTTAAAAATTCTTGGTAAAGTCTGTTCACTCAAACATGAGCTGAATGGTCATAAAACATGCGTACGAACCAAAACGCTGATATTTTTGGAAGGCGGGCGGTCAGTGGTGACCACCTAAGACATTCGCTTCTACGCAATCTCTTTCTAAAGATTTGCTCTGCACTCTCGTTTGTACGGGACGTATAGCTTAACTTGAATCACTATACAATAATAAGTGTTCGTACCAGGTCGAAATTTTATGACCATCTAGCTCATATTTGGGTGTACAGACTTTAGGTAGCAATGTGACGCAAGCACTGGCAGTTCTATTGACAAATGACAGATGAAAAAAGAGAGAACAATAATCAGCTAAGCAGTTAATTGGTCGATTAATGTTGCTATCTCTTTCTACATGAATGTCATTTGTCAAAAAAAATTTGACGGCATATCCAAGCTTAGTTCATACACTTCCACTTGACGACGTATCGGACAAGTGGAATGATTTCGACTCTAGAGATATAATAAAAACGTTATCAAATTAAATTACCTCATATCGTACTTTCTGATAAACTTTCATTATATTATCTAGAACTGTTAGACTTTCATTTGGTTCAGCACTACCATTAAATATAAATGATATATCGCCACGTTCCCATCTCATATCAGAGAAATCAACTAATGTTGTATCTAATCGAATATTAGCTCCACATTTATAGATTTTACAAATATCGGACGGTAGAATCCTTGAAACTAATGGAACTA